>JACXGI010001364.1:12731-23499 GCA_016801175.1 Esox masquinongy
CCCTCAGATAATCACCATGCACAGACACAGTTACAGCCACCCCTCAGATAATCACCATGCACGGACACTCAATGGCTCAATTGTATTTGTATATTTTAAGAGGACAATAAAATATTTTCTACAACAGGATTTTTTTTGCACAGCGAAAAATGCCCAGGCAAACTAGTATCAGAGGGACCCGACCCTATAACATCTGAGCGATATTTTTTTCGGATGTGTTATTGTCAGATGAATCATTTGGCAAGGTGAATCAACATTTTAAAATGAATATATTTGGTATAGTTTTTCATTATTTGACCTCCCCACAGTTATAATTGGAAGAAGGACTGAAAATTCTAACATAGCTTATTAGCTAAAAAGGTAATTCTAAAAGGTTAGCTATGTGTTCACAAAAAATTATGTACACGTCAACAAAGCTAACCAGTAGCCAGAGGCACTCGCAGAGACTGTTACTCACAGGTGCTTTTTCAAAGCCTGTCAGTTGTTCCAGAGAGTGCAATTATCTTCAATGAGTATATTTGTGCAACATTAGAATTTGAGCAATAAAGTTCAAATCATTAGAAATAAGACATTCTCCTATTTTCAACTGTTCAGTCGGTTTATTCAAAATGTGTTTATTGAGGTGTTACTTGATATATTCATGAAACAATGGGTGGTGGGCACTCCAAATATCCAAATATGTCAGACGTTCTTACAGTGGTCCACATGGACCCAGCTGTAGGGTTTATAGCTCAGTTCTAAACGAAAGGAAAGATAGGCATGGCCTGTGTCAAATGATTATTCTAAAAGGGTATTGACAAAGCAAGTCGCGATCTGGCCTTTCTTTTTCACAATGTCAATCCATGTGAGAGACAGACGGACAGACACGCATGCATAATGAATGCATAGCACATTACTGGAGGAAAGATGATTTAATAGCCCTTTCCTCTGTTCACCCCCTCCCCCCGTTCTGATTAGCACCTGTTACCGTCTTTCATACTCTGGCACCATCTCGCTTTCCCTCACACTCTGACCGTTAATCCAGTACTGTGTCTGGTAGAGCCTTGTTGGCGCACTGACATAACCTTTCCCTGTTAGTGTCAATGAGAACATATTGTCTCACACGCAATGACACCACACTGACCAAACACTGGCATACATCACGTTCACCACACATGCTATCAGACACACAAACTCAAACTAAAACCACATAGTCTCAAACACACATGATATGTAACATCCTTGTGAGGTAATCCTCAACCAAACCCTTAACTCTACTCCTTACCCTAACTCTAACCTTTTCCCTAAACCTAAATCCAAAGTTGAAAATAGTATTTTGTCCCTCACTGGATCAGTGAAATGTCCCCAAGGTTACATACATCCCTGTCTGACTGTCCTTGCAAGTCTCAACCAGGATAGTAAATCCTGTACACGCACGCACAAATATACACGCATGTATGCATGACCAAAGTCCCTAAGTGTTCACTGTGTAGACATTGCCAAGCCTCTGCGTACAGAAAGGCTCCTTCTCATTTACCAATCTCGTCCACACATACACACAGACATACACACACAAACAAAGTCTGTCCACCTCAATGCCTCCTATGCTGATGAACTCGCTGGCTGCCGGGTAATACATGAGATGTGTAATACAGCACGTTACAGGAATAAGAGTGCCCACAAGTGGTCACGGTCTGCAATGACAGGTGTTGCCAACACACTATCACCTTGGCAACCCAGGACCAATTCTGCAGACACTGAGCAGAAGAGGATCAGCTTAACCTTGGCAATTCTAACCTTCATTCCATCATGTGGGTGTAAGGGGACCACTATAAGACAACCTGCGTGTTGCAGATGAGTTCCATCCACAGACCCTGGTCTCTCCGTCAACATCTTTTACAGGTAACAAAATAAAGGGACAATGTAGGTGATGTTACAGTGTGGAGGGGTGTGACCATGCGTCGCGGTGGAGGTGCTGCTCCATATCCATAATTGTATTTTGGTTGAATTTGTGAGCTGTTACATAAAGAGCTTTAAAAGGCCTGTCAGCCTCCTCTTCAGGCACTTGGCTCTGGGCCCTGGGCCACTCAGGGGGCTAAAACCCTGTCTCACTCTTCCTTTCTCTGTCTCTATTTCTCTCTCTTTCTCTCTCTAGATCCCCCTTTCCATTCCTCTTTAGCTCTCCCTTTTTTTCTCTCCCTCATACTCTTCCTCCCTCCAACCACACAGATCCATCACTCCATCTGTCTGTCTGTCATGTGTCTTTATGTGCTGTTCAAACACACACACACACACACAGAGCCGCAGTGAGGATTTCACACACAGCTAAAAAATCATCACCATCATTATCATTACCGTAATTGTCATCATCATCAAACTTATTAATTTAAAAGCGTTGAACAGCTCAGTGGTGTCAGTTAGGGTAACCCAGGAAAGAACCTTTCTGGTTGTCACATTGAATGAATAGCTATGACTACAGTTACTTCCCAGTGACCTAATGTCACTGAGGGTCAGGACCCAGCATTTGCTCGTGCCTTGTGGCTAAAAACAGGGTCATGACAAGAACAACATTGTGGATCATCAGAATTCATGATGAACATCATTATAGGTCACCAGAGGTCATGGCATGAACAAATTGTGGATCAACAGAGGTCATGACAAGAACAACGTTGTGGATAACCAGAGGTCATGACATGAACAACGTTGTGGATCACCAGAGGTCATGACAAGAACAACGTTGTGGATCACCAGAGGTCATGGCATGAACAACGTTGTGGATCACCAGAGGTCATGACATGAACAACGTTGTGGATCACCAGAGGTCATGACATGAACAACGTTGTGGATCACCAGAAAGGTTAAGGTGGGTGACAGATCAAAAAAAGCACAAACTGCTGTATTAATCTGGCTTTAGTGACCCAGTGTTGAAATGAATAGCTAGAATAATAACATTGATAAACTGACCTTCAACAGCGCTTCAAGACCAAAAAAAGAGCAAAAAAATCAGCAAATAGCAGCCATGTCTTTCAATGCTGCATCCTCTAAAGATGGAAAGGGTCAGGTAATGGCTTGAGCTGAGTGAAGCAGTCAGAGAATAGTAATTAAGACTCTCTATTATATTGTAGAAGGCAAGTCTTGCAGCCACTGGAATTCTCCTCTTCCGTTCTGTGTGGATGATTGATGTATTTGTTTTTTTTAAATGAGTGGTATTATTAATAATATTAACAATAACTTTGTAGTTTAAAAATCCCTAATGCAGAATAAAACTGATAAAAATAAATGTCACATCAGCTGAAGCTAGCCAATCCAACAAGTTTCCGTCAATCTGCAAATCTGTGGCTCAAAAACCTCCGAAATATGTGACCAAACCAAATTGTATCAAAACCAAAACATTTAGTAGTTCCATACAGGTTCTATACAGCACCCAGACACCTGAGCCTTCCTCCCTCTACTCCAGAACAACCAGCATAGGGAGATAAGACAGCAGAGATAAGTGAAAGCGCAGCACTGCTCCTGGAATGTCACCATGTGAGCAGTTTTTTGGTTTCCAACCCCGCTTTAACATACCTCCTAGCCCATTAATAGTTTAGTGAGGTGTGTTAGTACTGCGCTTGAAGAAGAGCCTTACAATGTAGCCCTCCAGCACTGGTAAAACCTGCCCTCACAGCACAGCAGTGATACATCCAGAGCCCATCAGAATGTCATTTGATATCCAGTAGAATGGTGGACTGTGTGGTCAGCAGAAATAGAATGGTCCTGGTCAGCAGTAATGAAAAGGTTCCCTTCTCTAATGATGCAGGGTGCAGTCAGACAGGTCATTTAAGAGATCCTCTATTTAATAATGTATTGTCTGTGACGTTCTACTTGCCTAAAGGTTTAATGGGCCAGAAAATTGCGGAAAAGAAGAAAAACAGAAGGTGACCTCTCAATTAGAGTCCGGAAACGGTTTAGGTTCGCAACCCTATCACAGACTGTACATCAGGATTTCCCTGTAAATGTCAATGTCTATATTAGTAGTATGAGTAAAATCTTTTCTCTTCCTATTAAGTATGCTTTTTAATTAAGTGTTTCTGTGCTGGAATGGTGTGGGCATACCCTAACAACACAAATGTGTGGGAGTACACCAGTCACAAAATTAATCAGTGCAGACTACTGACTGGCTAGCTCAGACTTCCCAGAGGGAATCTCCTGGGTATTTTTTTTTTAAAGATTTGCTTAAGACAACAGTGGGGTGGGTTCTTCCCTAGTTAAGGCTTTGCCCGGGGTGATGGGTATAGATTATACAAATATACATTATTTTCATAAGATCTTTGCAGAATATAAGAGACATTTTCAATGGGCACTTACCTTGACACTTTTGCCCATCAAAGGGCCCAGAAGTATTAGTCACCCAAGTAACCTTTGTTCCTTTGTTTACGTGCACAATTATCTTACAGAACTCAGTGGATGATGGATGTGTGGGGGATATCTATACAGTCTGGTCATCTATCAGTGGTCCAATAGGAAAGGAGAGTAGGACAGGATGTCAGAAGTGACTTAACGCCTAAAGGAACATCATTCACAAGTCTTGTAATATAGATGTAACCAGCGTAAAATGACTAGCCATTTAGCAGTGTGACCCCAAAAATATTTTCAATCAGTGACGTTTCTCACAGTGAGACTTTGATGTAGTTGTTTTCCTTGGTTCTAATGTGCTGCTGTTGTGAGAAGATGGCAACAATGTGAGGGGCTGTTGGTGGTGTGTTCAGAGGGTTGCCGGTTAGCACTACATGTGGGATACCTGAGGTGGTTCCACAGTGTGTGTACCTTTCATTCAAATAGGTTAACATGATGAATGTTTAAAGTCTTCAGTTGATCGTATCATCAATGATGCAATACAGAATGCAAAATCTGTCAGATTTCTGTTTTATGCATTTAATAAATGAAGCCACCATATTTTAAGGCAGGAGAAATCCAAACATAAATACAATGTAAAAAAGCAAATTGGTGGCTATTGTTTTGAGAAACTAAATCAAAAGTGCAAGTGATTCACAGTGTCTATTAACTGTTAGAAAATGAAATAATCTCCCTTAATAATAAGTGCATTTCTCACATGACAAAATGAAGCATTCTGGTATTAACATATTATATATGTATTAACAATATTACAGTAAAACATAGTGACTGTACTTTTCATAACATAATTTTAAGTACTTTGGTAGTGCAAATGTTCTTTTATGGCATATTTTGAAATAGTGAGCTTTTTAGAAGGTACATAAACATTTTACAACCTAGAGCACAGGAAATGAGGAAGATTTAAGGAATATTTTATGGGTAATGATTTGTGAGATCAGTGATCATTTTGGACCATGTAACAAGATGACAATAGAATACATGCAAGAAAATAAACAATATAAAACAAATGACCAATGTTACCATGGGAAAGTACCATTCAATATGGAAGAGTCCTAGAGTGCACCTTTTTTTTAATCTCACCTCCTCCTCCTCCACTTAACTTCATTCAAATGGATCATAATCAGGAAATTACCTCAGAATCTGGTTCTGAGTCTGAGTTTTCCAAGTTAGACACAGTGGAACTATACCACTCTTCTGTCTCCTCCTCTCCTTCTCCTCCTCCCCTCCCGTCTCCTCCCTCAGTCAGCATGTCGACAGCTGCCTGGTGGTAAGGGTGTTTGCGTTTCGTGTGTCGCCGCAGGGTGTTGCGCTCTGCGAAGCGTGTGTGGCACAGGGAGCACTGGTAGGGCTTCTCCCCCGTATGCACCCGCTGATGGCGCTGCAGCTCCCCGGCCTCCCGGAAGCGCTTGGAGCAGATGGGGCACACAAAGTTCCTCTGCCCCGTGTGGATGTGATTGTGTCTCTGTTTAGGGTCATAGATGAGGGTTACAGATGATGGATTATCCTGCACATGTTCACCTCATATGAGCTACTTATTACAAGAGTCAAACCCAAAGTTCAGTAGAAAAAGATAAAAATAGATGAATGTGTAATCATGACCCCTACCAAGTCGTTACACCACAAGTGAAAGTTCTCTAAACAAGTGAACTCACCTGCAAGTGGCTGGATCGTTTGAAGGCCTTGCCACACTGCAGGCAGACGTGAGGTTTGTTTTGTGAGTGGGTGATGGAGTGGCGCTCCAGATCAGAGAGATAGTAAAAGATTCTGGGGCAGAGAGGGCAGTAAAGGACCCTCCGTGGCCCGGTGGAGGGAGGGGAGGCTGGAGAGACGAGATCCAGAGGGTCAAGGGTTTCCAGGTTCCTGGGTGTGCTGGAGGAGACGACGGTAACAAGGGGAGGGGAGGGTGGAGCAGTGGAAGAGAAGTACAGATGGTCGTTCCATGGAAGGGAGGTGCGCTCCGACTCCAGGGCGCTTGATTGGTTGACTGCCTCTATACTGGGGTCAAAGGTCAAAGAGGGGGATTGTGGGTGTGTACGGAGAGAGGCATTAGTAGGAGATGATCCGTTTGGGGTAGGCACCATTAGCTTTTCTTCCGTGGACAGTGACTGGGGATCAGGGTCGGACTCAGAGGAGCGTGTGATTAGAGGTGAGCTGACAGGGACTGCATTAGAAGTCTCCTCAGCAACGGGCTGCTTGGGGGTAGAGGAGGCAGCAGAGAAGGAGGTTAGGGGTGTGGCTGGGTTCATGCTGGGTGTCACTCTTGACAGGACGGCAACAGGGTTGTCAGGTGGCACTCTAATGACAGGCTGGGAGAGAATGGCAGGGAGGGATGACTCTGATGTGACAATCTGACCAGGAGAAGTTGGGAGAGGAAGAGGGGACGAAAGAGAAATGGAGGATAACGAGGAGGCGGTGATTTGAGAGAGCTGACCGGTGGAGGGGTCAATAAGGGCAATGGGGGTGGAGGTAGAGAAGGACTGACTGGAGGAAGAGGTGGAGGTGGAGAGGAGGAGGAGCATAGAGGTGGAAGCACCGGGGGAGTTCTGGATGAGAGAGAGGGGAAGGGTGAAGGCCAGGCCAGGGTTGATGTCAGTCTTGGCCAGGGGAGTGGTGAGCTGGAGGGAGGATGAGGGGAGGTTCTGGAGGGGATGTGTGGGTCGATGGGGAAGAACAGAACCCATAACCCTAGCCTCACCAATAGCTTTCACATCCGAGTCTACAACCTTACAGGGTTCCACATTCTCAGACAGTTCTGTAGTCGTTAAAGGTTCTGGATTTTTCGTGTGTTCTTCATTCTGTGAGGGGTTAGTGGGGGTTAGAGGACCAGGACACGAAATTTGGTTGTGTGTGGGGGGGGTGACTAAACTTTGGCTGAGTTGGGTGGCCCCTACAGCGGCTATATTAGACGACACCACCACTGAGCTTGATGGCACCAGTGACTGACCTGTTTGGGGACTGGCACGTTTCAACTGGTCTATCTGGGGCACTTTGTGTCCTTCAGGGGTGAGTGTGTATGGAATACCCTGGTCATCTATCAGGAGAAGTCCTTCACAGTCTGAGTCTAGGGAAGAAAGGAAGGGGAACATGGATGTAGAGCAAAACGAAGGAGACAAGAGAGGTCCACCCAAAATCTCTGCTCCATCTATTCTCAATATAGAATCATATTCATCACCGTCATCTTCCTCTACTATATCCCTATCGCCATCCCCCTCTACCTCATCTACCTCCATAAGCAGTGAGCTCTCATGCCAAAGCCTTCTATCCTTGCTCTCTCTCTTTTTGGGCAAGCTCAGATCTAACGCTACTCCCTCCTCCTCCTGTTTCTTCTCCCCTCTTCCTTTCCGTGCTTCCGCTCTCTCTGCTCCACCCTCCTCAGCTGGTCGCCCATTTCCACTGTGACATCTACTAGGGGGCTGGAGAGGAGGGGTCACTCTCTGATCATCTCCATTCTTCCCTCCAGCCCCCTCTGCCTTGGCTGTGTGGCAGATGAGAGGCATTTGGAGGAGAATGGGACTACCATTCCTGATCTCAGTACCATCACTCTCCCCGTTTCCCGTGCCGTCTTCTGCCTTCATCCTGTGGAAAGGCTCTTCACTGTGTTCCATGGCTTCAGTAGACTGGTCCCAAATCTCCCCCTCAACAGTTACTGCAGCGGGGGTCAGGCCATTTGAACTGGTCTCCAATGAAACAGTCCTGGGTTCCAAACTCCATTTTGAATTTAAGTGAGGGACGTCTTTGGTACTGCTGAGAGATGCGGAGTCTGTAATTGGTCTGTCGCACAAACCAGGAACATCTAATGTAATTATGACTGGCGGTTCGCACACACCAGAAGGTCCAGTCTTGACTGTAATTGGTTGGTTGAACCCACAGATGTCACCTGTTTCCCGTAGCGCTGGCTGTGAAGTCAAAGCCACATCGGGCTGCTCCCCAGGCCCTCCTCCTTGTTTGGTCTTGAAGCAGTTTGATTGGCGATACGGCTGTTTAACGGAACATGACTGGAGGTTACCTGCTAGAGGGCAGGATAAGAGCAGGGATAGGTCCACTGGCTCCTCAAGGATATTTGGCACAGTCCCTGACCTCTTCAAGGATTGGCCAACGCTGCTATCATCTGAGCCACCACGGGTCAGAATCACCATCCGTTGAGAATCCATTTTGGATCATGTTTTAATCTGTAAAACAGGGATTCATCGATTTATAATCTGAACAAGAAATTGATTATTTAAATCATGTAATAACATAAATGGGATTTGTTGATCTATGGACTTCATAGGGACAAAAAATATCATGAAGTTACCAAGTGTCTTTATGTATCACTGGATATGAAAAAGTCAAAATAATTAGTGGATTATGTGTGTGTTTATTAAAAAAATACTTTTGAATAGGTAAGGCAATCAGTTGCCTTAATATTTTTAAGTTCATAAAATTAAAAGTCTGAAGTTTGCAGAACTTACAGGTTTAGGGTAAGTTAAACGTATATCTTTTCATTGCATGCTACCTAAATTATTGAGAAACATACACACACTGATACAGATACAGATTTGAGATATTAGTATTATCTTAAAAGAATTGTGTAATATACTAAGCCACTCAGCATTCATTCCCCTTTCAAATGAAAGTTACCAGCCATGACTGTATGTTAATGACATTGACATGGTTATTGAAGAAATTCATTTTCAATCCCTTGTCATTCATGTGAGTTCCAAGACAAATGTGAGTAAATAGGTTAAACTTGTAATACATTACATATCCCATAAGGCTTTATTTTTAACTCTTGCTTTGATAGTACAGCGGTCAGAAAGTCATGGTTGAAAAATTCTCATAACAATCAAAATTCTCTGATTTCCAAAGAATTACTGAGATTTATGGAAAACCTGGGAACTTTGCAAGTCACTGCCCTACGTGCAAGTCACTGCCCTACAAGGGATGGACCATTTCTACAGGATTCCAGCTATATTTTAGACAGCAAGACGGAACTGTTACTTAATGGGAACAATCATTTCAATAGTGGCTGAAAACATTTTTGGATTACTTACGGTAGAGAATGCTGGGATAATTTAAATTCTAAACTTCAAGAAAATCAATATCACATAAACATTTTTGGTTTAGTAAGATCTCACTAACTATCAGGTGAACTTAATAGACATTTTAGAGTAAAAACATGCCTTCGGGTTTATACCGTTCTAATAGGTCTAAATCGCCCCAGCACCTTCAAGACACTACTACAACTTCCACCATCCACATCATCAACAGCATCATCATCACCACCTGTCATTGTCTTCGTCATTCAAAACGGTCCAAATCCTACTGTTATCACAATAACTCCAGGCAAAATACAGGCTACAGTTCTAAAATCAGCCGTTACAAAACTGCTTAATTACTATGATGGGCAATAATAAATGTGTAACGCAGCATGCCTAACATTACACATATTTTTGCATGGCATTGGCTGTTATTATAAACTTCATTGGCTTTAGCTATATAACGCTCTTACCAGGCTTTAAAGTCACCAATATCCCACAGCATCAACGCGATAGTCTGCAGCGACGGGTTCGAGAGAACATGATGTCAGCGAAATTACACCACCCTAGGTAAAGCCTATTTTATCTTTCGCTTTCAGATTGTCGTTTCATGCATAGCCTAAATCAAATTAACACATTCGTCAGACAACGAGGTTGGGTGGACATCATGCTACTGTAAATATTTTTTTTTCTTTCGAACCCTTTTCCATCCTTGCATTTGTGTTAGAATAAAAACAGTCACCATTCATGGGGGACGCCATTACGCGCAGTCAGAGGTTCGAATAACCAAACCCTGTCTTTTGGCTGGGCTGTGCATCCATGAACACGACACTCGAACCTGGGACTGTGTGTAACAGCATAAAAAGTAAAATGTTAAGCTCTCTTGTGTTCAAAAGAGGGCGCGTTATTTCTTTAAAATATGAATATTTATGGCACAACTGCCTTTTTGCTGTCTCGGACCCACAACCAGCCATTTTAGTCTTGGGTTCGAGCCCTGCATGGAGCGCATGCAGCGTAGAAAAAACGATGTAGTAAACTTTGCCAACATATGGTAATTTATTTCAGAAACAATCTGTCTGGAAATACGCACGTTAAATATAACAGGTGAGAGATGCGTCCGGTATAATGTACATATATTTTAAACTGGATAATAAACTACATACTCCACCCATATGAGTCACTGTGCATAGACACTGGCTTACCCGAGCTGTAGATACTTCCGGAGGACCAAATATGAATGAGCGGAGAATTGGATAGGAGGGGAGATTATGCGCGAGCAGAAAGGGGGAGCTATAGTGTCGCATCATTCTGGGTCCGACTATAATCCATGCTGAGTAAATTGTGGGCAGCTACGTTCTCTTTGTGAGATCATAGAG
>JACXGI010001364.1:23599-39893 GCA_016801175.1 Esox masquinongy
TATATATATATATATATATATATATATATATATATATATATATATATATATATATATATATATATATATATAATACAGAATCATGTAATTACAGAAATACTTTTTTTTTTAAATTCAAAAATAGTCACACCAAAATACTCACAAGCCTCAAGGCTTGGGGCATCAGTAACATAAGGAGAAGGAATAACCTAAAGGATGCCTTTGGGCAGCAATAAAATATGCAACACACAACAACATGAACACATTTTCAGGTCAGTCAGATCCCGAGGTGAGAGGAGTCAGACACAGTAAAACAACATGAAGTGAACATCTGAACCTTATTGGACTTTGAGTGCCTGACTACACGTATACCATCTTTATTAAGACATTGTCATTTTTTAACATGTAGGGCCAGTCACTGGCTGAGCGAAGGGGACAGGAGAAATTCGTTGGGGTTACTCCAAGTCTGCAGGGGAACAGGCCTCGATCTCAGACACCAGCCGATGAGGAAACAGTTTGTACTGCAGCCAGGTGGGTTCTAGGAGAAGAGGCAGATGGCAGACATGTTAGGTCAAAACAAGACAATGTAAGCACATACTGTCACGTACTAATGGTATGCTGAGGTCTCTTTGAACAGCTGTCTTCACATGATGACACACCAGGGTTTTGCCATGGGAGTGGAAGACAGTGCTCCACGTCCAGGAACGCAACTCACCTAGGTAGCAGGAGGGGGCGCTGAGCCGACCATCAAAGCAGGTCTGTGTGGAGGGGAGGCTGCATTGCTTTCTGGGGTGTTTACAGAAGAACGTTACATTCTCCCCATGAGGAACCACTGAGTCTGTCACATCATAGGGCCAACGCTTCAGCCCACCAATCAAAACACGGCTCCGCTCCGCTGGGATTGGACAGCGCGCTAAGAGCAGGAAGTAGAGGATTAAGAACAAGTGAAGAAGAAGATGAACAACATTCTACTCTCTCTCTCTCTCTCTCTCTCTCACTCAAATGCATACATACACATGACTACCCACTTTTTTTATATCTTGTGGAGACCAGTAAAAAAATACATGTTCAATACCCCCTAAACATAACCCTTACCCTAACCTTAAACTAACCCTAACATTAAAGCAGTCATCCATAATTTGCTCCCAACTTGTGGAATTTAGCTGAATTACAGCAACAGTGCATACAAACCAACTCACACTTCCAGCGCATGTTTTAATTTCACTTGTGGTCTCCCAGATTACAAAAGCTGTAAAAAAAATATTTTCGGATATTTCAAATAAATAAAAGTGTTCAGCCATGATTGAGTGGTTCCAGTGACTCCTGGCCCCAAGCACAGAAATAGTTGTCGCAGGGAACCAGGGTTCACTACCTGTCCCTGCCTTTCATTTATACAGGGAACCAGGGTTCACTACCTGTCCCTGCCTTTCATTTCTGCAGGGAACCAGGGTTCACTACCTGTCTCTGCCTTTCATTTCTGCAGGGAACCAGGGTTCACTACCTGTCTCTGACATTCATTTCTGCAGGGAACCAGGGTTCACTACCTGTCTCTGCCTTTCATTTCTGCCTCTCCGCTTGCAAAAAACACTTAAAATAAGTAAGTACAGTGACTGTCCACTCTCAATTTAAAAAATCTAATTAAAGAGTGATTTAGATGTCCCAGTGACTCTTGTTTTCTGAATTTTTCAACCAGGATTTGATTGAGGGATTCCAAATGCCCCCATCTGCCATTACTCGTTTAAGGAGAAATTATTTTGTCTTAGTGTCGCCAATAGAAGAGAGGCACCGTGCCTCTTTTCAATTTGACCACAAAAGCTGGTGCACCTTTTGCTGACCAACAGAAATATGGACATTTTAGGATGCAATTTTGTTATTTAGTATTCACCCAAAAACCTTTCTGGTGAGTATATTGTGAAATACTATTAACCCACAATTATTGCAGATATATTATAGACATTTTCTTTTATTAGAATGCAAAAATAAACATAATGTCCCTTTAACCCCAATAACCTAACCCATAATGCCTAAACATAAAAACCCAACTCTAACCTGAAACATTATTGTATGTTTTACCCTAAACCTTAACCTAAGCCTTTTTCCTAGACCTATATGAAAAACCAAGACACACACTGGGTCTTGACTCCTTGGTTTATCTCATAGCTCTTACCTCTACAGTAGGGAATTGTGGTCCAGGTACCATTGGGCTGGCAGCTAACCCGGTTTGGTCCATCCAGCAGGAAGTTCTTCTTACAGAGGTAGTAGATATCATCACCCACCTCATACTCACTCCTCTGCACTGCCACCAGGTACCCCTGGTTCACCTCCTGGGGGGGCGGGCACCACACCCCTGGAACAACAGAGAGAGAGACTAACCGTACCAACTCATTTACAGTGTTGTAGAGCTGTATTGGTCCCCTTTCTGATTTATTGTAATTTTGTTATTGTTCTTCACTGAATGATTTTAGATCTCTTAAATGTTTGGTACTTATATAATTCATGTAATGACTATGTTGTGCAACACCATGTGAAAATGAGATTTCCTCCTTGTACTTGTTAACAGGTTGTTTCCTCCTTGTACTTGTTAACTGGTTGTTTCCTCCTTCTACTTGTTAACTGGTTGCTTCCTCCTTATACTTGTTAACAGTTTGTTTCCTCCTTATACTTGTTAACAGTTTGTTTCCTCCTTATACTTGTTAACAGTTTGTTTCCTCCTTATAGTTGTTAACAGGCTGTTTCCTCCTTATACTTGTTAACAGTTTGTTTCCTCCTTATAGTTGTAAACAGGTTGTTTCCTCCTTATAGTTGTTAACTGGTGGTTTCCTCTTATAGTTCTTAACTGATTGTGCTTAATGGCTGCTACCAAACGCTTCTTGAAGTTTTTATCCATCTCTCACATTGTTGTTGAAGAATTTTGGTCCACTCTTCCATGTAGAACTGACTTAACTCAGTGACATTTGTAGGTTCTTGAGCATGAACTGCTTGTTTCATGTCTCAATTAAGTTTATGACTGGCCATTTACCTTTTTGTTTGTTCCAAAACTTTAATTGTATGTTTTTTCATAACTCGCTTGTGTGTTTCAGATTATTGTTTAGATGCATGACCCAAACGGAATGAAAGCAACACAAAGCATATCAATCTGTTACATTTATAGTTGTCACAGAAACAATACTGAACATTCTGTACCGGATAAGAATGATTTTGTTTGAAAGGGTACGAACAATTTGATGCACTACTTTTTTAATTGTCTGATTTATTATTTGTTGCCGATATCAACATGATACATGTAGTGGGATTCTGTCTGAGGAAGGAACAAGAAGAATGTTCTACGAACAGACGAGTCATAAATGGAGCTTTATGTCCAAAATGGTCTGTTATGACTGACCAAAGCTTAATACTGCATTCTGCAGTATTGACATCATTGGTTGGCAGTGCCTTGTTCAAATACACACTAACAGATTCACTTTGTTGACTCAGGATTTGATCTAGCATCCTTTCGGTTACTGGTCAGATGCCTTAATCTCTAGGCTACCTTCCACCTTTAGTCACTGATACAATGAAAATACGTATATTATGTTATTTTTTAACTCACATTCTCTTCATTCAACATTTTTCACTGCACTGTACATTGTCTTCACACCTGTCAGTTAACTAGTACATCCTGTGAGTTTGTTGAACCAGACCATAATTAAAGAACACTACAAAGTGAACTGACATGGGCCAGAAGGTGGCAGTATAGCACTGTGAAACAGAGCAGATGACAAAGTCTTTCACAAACACACACACACACACACACACACACACAAACACAAAACATACACACACAGACATACACATGCACAAAGTAGAACGATTTTGAAGAACGGAGTGCAGAGTACAATATCCTCCTCCGCAAAATACACACATACACACACACATGCATTCACACTCAAAAGGCCCAATCCATCCACCCACACATAAGCTACTATATTCCCTGGCTTTGATGCTCTCCCTCTGCCCGCTTGGTCTTTCTTTCTGTCTCTCTCGCTCACACTCTCTTTCTATATCAATTTTTCTCTTTCTCTCTCTCTCTCCCCCTATCATCCTCCAAACACACATACACACTTACACAATGTATTATAAAATACAGGCGCCTAAACTACAAAAGACAGAAACATACACTATACATCATAAAACACAGAAACATGCACTATACATTATAAAATACAAAAACAGACACTATATATTATAAAACAGACTTACTTTGACAGATGGGATGAGGGTACTGCCATGTCAGTTTATCAGTACAGACATTCTCACTGTTTCCCACCAGCTCCCTGAAGAGAGAGAGAATGGGGGTGTGGGTTTATGACTAACTGATTGGTTTTAACAGAGGTTCAGCTGTCTGTGGTCTCTGTTCCAGAAGGTGTGTATTTTGCATCCCTAACGTCTCCAGCTGACATATGTACAGTGTGCATTCGGATGTGAAGTATTACTATAGGACTCATAGCATTGAGTCCATAAAAAGCACTTTTTCACAGCCTACTTAACAGTAGCAAAAGCCCAGTCTCATAGATAATGAAGTTCCTCCACCTTCACCCCAACCGTCCATCTCTGTTTGTCTGCCATCTGTCATTCTCTCTCTCTCTCTGTTTTGGAGCTCTCATTCTCCCAGCCACTCCAGACCTCACTCTTCCCTTCTCACCCTCACCCAAACAGACAGGTGTAACGGATGGTTGTTGCAGCGGCTGAGGTTCCAGTGATGCTGAAGGTTTCAGTCACCTCTTTGGGTAACAGACAGGAACCATCAGGGGAAGGGGGTTCTACTGAGGTGGCATAGACATGTGGGGGAGGGAGGGAGGGAGGGAGGGAGGGAGGGAGGGAGAGGCGAGAGAGAGTGAGAAGCACAGTATTTTCACATGATTAGGGACAAATGAGTCCAAGAGTCCAAGCACACAAAACAGAACATTTGTCTTCTAAAAATCCCAACGGATCCGTGCATTTGTCTTCCAGTGATTAAATCCTGATGAAATCACAAATACAATCGTTCAAAGGTCCAGAATTACCAACAATGAATCTCTAATTATGCATATTTCAACAAATAATTTGATACACATTCAATCACATATAATGCCTGAAATAATAACACATTCATGAAAAGGAAAATGACTTTTACTGTAGTAATTGTGGTGTGCTTTCAAGTCTTCAAGTATTGTGTAAATATCCTTTCACTGTTTCTATTGTTTTATCTACTATTTATTATTTGATCTATTAATAGCTTAATAGGTCATATTTGTTCATCTATATTTTATATTTAAGATTATTAGTCACAGAAATGAAAGATTTTATTGACTAATTAATGTACTGATTTTGCTGTCAATGGTTAGCTAACTGATAACTAACGTTTTTTATGAATTTTATTGTGTCAGTTCCTCAGAGTTCAGTATATTCCACTAATCTGTAAAAAATAATACAAAAATGAAATTTCATAATTTCATAAGTCTCCACCCTCTCTGATTTAATATTTGATGGAAGCACCTTTGGCAGTAATTACTGCTGTCTGTTACTGAGTCTGTTGAGATAGGCCTCTACCAAATTTGCACACCTAGATTTAGCAATATTTGACCATTCTTCTTTTTAAAAATGCTCTGTCAAGTTCCTTAGGGAGCATGGGAGGACAATCTTTAAATCTTGCCACAAATCTTCAATTGGATTTAGGTCAGAGCTCTAACTAGCCCTCTCAAGAATATATAACTTTTTATTCTTTAGACCATTGGTCATCAATTCTGTTTTACTTCAAGCCTAATCTGGTTCTAATAATTAGCTGGTTCATAAACTGATGTAGATTAGTTATAACTAGGGTTGGAGTAAAACTAGTTAAAGTAGCTCTCTAGCAACAGAATTGGCGAACACTGCCTTAGACTTCGCTGCCTTAGACTGTAGCTTTGGCTTTGTGCTTCAGGTCATTGTTATGCTGAAAGGTGAACTTCTATCTCTGTTTTGGCTTTTATGCAAAGGACATTTTCCTGAAGGACATTTCCTTTTAATCTTTTATACCGTTCATCCCCCCAGTTTTGTGATGCCCAGTTTGTGATTAAGGCCATGCTTCATTGCTGTAACTGCCAGTAGACAGTTGATGTTGAGATATCTGTGTTCCAATCACACCCGAGCCACCACACAGTCACTAGAGTGAAACGGGGCAAGGTGACCATATCCAGTTACTAACCCCTCAAACCTGGAGGGTGTTGGCCAATTGTACCACCCTAAATGGACACTTGGGCTAATCTATGAGGGGGATTTTTACAAGGGTAGTCTTTCTTCTCGTGAGGCCATTAGCTACCTCAATCAGATATGGAATTTGCTAATTAAGTAGCTGGAAAATAGAGCATATTTCTTTCTCAGTTCTATGTCACTGGGAATGTTTTTGCTAGTACACACTGCTAGTTCCTGCCAGAGTCGATCCTCCATTTGGAGCCACAACTTGCAACATTGTTACTCATTAAAATTAAATGATGACAAAAACTTGACTTAGTAAAGTCCCTCCCATAAGGCCAACTTTGAATGAAAGGTGTTTTTAGATGTGTGCTGTGCACAATCAGGGGCGGGATTGTTAATTTTGTGGCCCGAATCAAAGCTCAGTTTAGGGGCCCCCAACCTGAAGCATGGCCATTTTAGCGTTACCAAATACACAAGTATCTGCCGGAATTATAAGAGTGGGATACATCATCGCCACTTGAACTTAACTGTTTTTTAGTAAGTAACAGTAGGAGGGTGGGTATTTTTTTCTACCTTCTAGTGCTTCCTGCTAACAATAAAACCTTGTTGTTTTGTGGGGAGTCAAAATCTTTCATTTGGATTTTGGCCCCCCTGTAATCAGGTAACATTTATCATGGCCGATAAGCTTGTCTGGCCAAAGTGCTGGGCCGTCCAAGAGAATGGGCTTCAGAGCCGTAACATCAGCCGGTAGGTCTATCCTAACGGCGCTGCCGCAACAAGCTGTAGTGGTGGCGATATCACAAATAGAAATACTTCCTTCTTCATCATCAGAATTCTTTGCCGTGTTACTCTTTAAAGTATCTAGTGAGCTTCTGCAAAATTCCCTGTTATTCCATTATCTTCTATCATTTTTAAGATCCACCAGGCTCCAACACTTTATTTCCCTAGATTCCACTAACTGAAGCTGGGATAGATAGCTAGTTTACTACGGTAGCTCAGATGTGTCATGAGGCACGTTGAATAAATATACTTTTTTAAATAGATAAACATGCAGACATGGTGTGTATGTCCTTTTTTAAATGTATGTAATCATGTGTAAAACCATGTGTCTATTATATCTTGTGTATACTATTTATATTAGTTGCAACTGTACTATACATGTATTTGGTCATTGCTGATCAGATACTGTATGTTTCAACAAAAATAGACTTGATCTAGAAAATAATTCATAGGTTGATTGACCATCTTGCAGTGCTTGTAGACTATATTTTAGTTAGGTGGCTTGTATAAATACAATTTAAAAAAATATGATAATAGTAAAGGGACAAGGCCTGCAGCCCATTGGCATGGTAAGATGTATTTTGTGTATTTATGTCATTATAGTAGCTATAATTAAACTTTTGATTGATCCACTAACTACTGTTACTAACTAAAGTAAGTGTTTGGTTGCAGAAATTGCATTTCATCATTGTATAAATGAAGTAAGTATAAATATGTTGTGTTATTGTATTTGAACATTTGAAAGAGGGCAAATACTTCTTCACTGTTTAGGTGTTGTTGGTATTTTTCTGTGGTGGTCAGGAAATTGTATATTATCTCTGAAAACCAGAGTCAAAAAATAAAATAAATAGCTGATACATGTACATCATACTGCAGTTAAAGAGAGAGACAGAAAGAGACAGATATAAAGCATTAGTTGTATAACCACATGGATTGCTCATTCCTGGAGGTACAAGTACCATACGTTTGTGGAAATATAAATATCATGAGAGGTTGTGAAGAGGTTTAAGTGACCTTGAAACGAAAGGGAGGAATGTTAGATTTTGGTTGGGTAGTTTGACTTCCAGTCTAACGGCAGCAAAGAGAGGCTCTCGTCTGTTTAAGTCTTTCCCATACACACATCAAGCAACATCAAGAGGGGTCAGTTCACTCCTATAGCTAACCGCATAAATACTGTGTGTCACTAAGTATGAGAGAGACGAGTGGGGTGAGTGTGTGGCTGCATGGGGTATTGGTCAGTTCATTCTAGCTGTGCCCCTTATCTCCTGTTGGGCTCTCCAGGATCCCTCCCTTTCTGCCACCCACCCAACCTCCCACCCTCTCCAGGATCCCTCCCTTCCTGCCACCCACCCACACAACATGGCCCAGTGTGAAACCATTACTGCCTGACAGGTACATCTGTACAGCTTTCTTAAAGCAGGGAAAATGAAAGCAGAGTTAGATGTCCCTAGATGACCAGCAGCCTAAAGCTGTGTACCCCTTTCCTGATCAACTCCACATGCACACACACACACACACACACACACAAACGCACGTACGCCCACACACACTGCACACATCCCTCACAGGCCAGTTAAGCTCCACAACACACACACTGAAAAGCCCAGAGCTGCTTGCCTGTCCTTGGCTCTGTCTGTGGGGACAGACCTTATCAGGGGCCTCTCAGAGGGAGGAGAGAAGAGGAGAAAAGGAAGAGAGAGGAGGATAACAGGAGAAGCGGATGAGAGGAGAAGAGGATGAAAGAGGAGAGGAGAAGAGGGAACAGTATGGCCCAGAGCTGCATGAACAAGAGAGCTCTCTGACTTGGTGATACCTCCCCCACATTTGCACGCACATATACACACACACACACACACACACACACACACACCCATAAGTATACACACACACACTCATAAGTATATACACACACACACTCATAAGTATACACACACACAGCATTTTGACATTGTGATCCCACTCCCACGCATATTCAATGTAAATATAAAATCACTCCCTTTCATTCTCTATGCCTTATCTTTCTGTCTCTCACACACATACACACGCAAAGCTAGTCGACACCCCGACAGTGATCTTCCGCCCACTAACTCTCAATAAGCATGAAGGAGGCAAGCTCAAACACACTTATGTACAGAAGAGGCCACCCTTTCTCTGTGTCTCTGTGTGAAGGAACTGCGACTGGGAAACTGACACATGCATGGATCACACACACAGGCATTTAATACCTTACACACAATCTTACAGTAGTACACAGGGTGGATCACTGCATGTATGTGCCAAAGGACAATGTTCTTGCCTCCAAATGCGTGGATGTATGTGTACTCTTATACACCTACAGATAAAAACACAGTCGTATCACACACTGACACACAATGGTTAAAGGCTGGAAAGCCCAATCAGAAGGAGATGCACATGAACACATTCCTTCCTCCTATTTGGCACACACATGAAGTGAATTAATCCACTCCAGACTCTCTCTGCACTGCAGTCCAAGTATCAACAGCTGAGTGTCTCGTTGCTACGGGAATAGTTGCATAATGTCTCCATTTAAATCTAAACAAACAAACTGCAGACATAATAATACGATCACAGAGACCCTAATTCCTGACGCACATGGACACACACACACACACACAAAAGCAGACATACACACAAATACACACACACACATAGAATGCCTTCATTCCTGAATCACCAACAATTGATGAAAAGCAACTTCTGGTGAAAAAGAGCCGTAGAATAGAACATACAACAATGATGTAACATGATGAAATAGACTGAATTGAAACCAGGGTGTTTCATTCACTGTCTAATCTATGTGCGTTCCATGGTTGAAGTAATTGATAAGTTATGCTAAATTCATTCATGAAGTGGAGAAATTATATTGAATTAGAATTTAAACAATCTTCAAGTTTGAAAATTGAATTTCAATTTGATGTTTTGGACTTATTTGCAATTGAAATGTAATATATTAAAATGTCCTAGTCAATGGAATGAAGGCACATATACAGTAGGTATATTATCACAAATTGACGGTAGGATTTGTTTTGATGCCTTAATCTGTATGCCCATTGTATGTTTCCATATGTAATTTGTCTGTCTGAATGGTATAATGTAATTTAAATATATGGAACTTTTAGGGATAATATAGATTTTAGAGTAATTTTCATTAGCATTGAATTTTTGGAATTCATCCCATTCCTGCTGCGGTCTATTCCATTATATTTCCAGGGACCTTCCAACGGACAGAAATAATGTTATCTAACTTCCATCCGGAACATTCTCTGCTCTGTTCTCGTACCCACCTGTGCAGATGGGATCGTCACCACTCCATTGTCGGTCGCCTTGGCAACGGCGGATGGCTGCATCCAAGCCACTGGGCAACACGTAGCCTGGGACACAACGCACCTCAAGGAGGGCAGAGAAGGAGGGGATGGGAGACAGCAGGGAAGACACCAAGTTGCTCCCGGGGGGTAGAGGCCAGGGACATGTACGTCCTGGCAAAGAAAAAGAAAGAGAGAAGGGGAGAAGTGGGAGTTTAAAATGACAGATAACATCTTTACCGTTTGACAACAGGAACAAGCTTAGATAATGTCTGGCCAGCTGACTGAGAAGGCCCTCATAGTGGAGGAAACACTACTGGTGATGTACTGTATAAACATGTCGGGGCAATGCTGAGTGCCCTCATGTGGAACACACAACTGAACATGCATAATGATTTAAACAGTGTCCCTCACAGCTGAGGCTCAGGTTGGCCTGGGAACACACACACAGATACGTACCTGGAGCCACACAGATACGTACCTGGAGCCGCACAGATACGTACCTGGAGCCACACGGATACGTACCTGGAGCCACACAGATACGTACCTGGAGCCACACAGATACGTACCTGGAGCCGCACGGATACGTACCTGGAGCCACACAGCTGAGGCCCAGGTTGACCTGGGAATACACACAGATACGTACCTGGAGCCACACAGCTGAGGCCACACTGGCCATCACACAGACACTGGCGCTTGCTGCCGCAGTCCTTGTCCTGCACACATGGTCTAGGACACGTCCTCCTGCGCTCGTCACCCACGAGCCTCTCCGGACAGGCCTCAGGTGGCTCGGCTAGAAGAGAGACAGATGGAGAGACGGTGTGCCTCGACGCTTAGCCGGTAGAGCTTGGGGCTGGCAACACTAGGATAGCTGTTTGATTTCCAAAACCGGTGAACGGACCTCTCAATGTTGCAGGGCGCTGTGGTTAACAACTTCAAATGAAGGGCACGTATTCAGAAAATTGCGTACATTATAAAAAGTTCAGTCCTGGGATGGAATACCTGGGCCGGGGGAGATAGGTGGCGAGGAGGGGACATGAGAATGGATCAGTAAACTGAAGATGACATTAATCAGATGGAGCCTTTTTCTGTCTGGGACCCAAGCTCCAAAAAGACGGAATTCTATACGGAGGCTTTCAGGTGCTCAGCTGGTCAAAGGTCACAGTTCTGTACAGGAACAACTTCACTGAATCTGACTCTGATTACATCTCTTTAGAGAAATCCACTGCATTGTCCTTCTATGTGTTAAAACACATCTTTAATGAATATCATGCCTGGACTGTAACTCAGCACACATACACACCCAAACACCCCCTCACACACACACAAACACACACACACCGAAACACACACACACACCCAAAAACCCACACACACCCACACACACCCACACACACACCCAAACACCCACACACACACACACACACACACACACACACACACACACACCCACACACACGCGCCCAAACACCCCCACACACAAACAGCCAAACACCCACACACACCCTGACACACACACCCAAACACCCACACACCATTAACATATAGCACATCTGGAACAGGGAGAAAAGAATCACCCAACGCATGCGTTGTGCTGACAGCTGCACACATGGCCAGTTGACAGCATATATTCATGTACAGTACACACACTCAAGTACATGCATTCCTACTAACAGCAGGCCAAACAAAGGGGCATAATATAAACACCCATACACAATCAGCTGAAGACGCATAACCAAAACTCAACAAGTTACAATAACTTAGCAGGAAAACATATTCAACATGAATTATACCTTTCAAGGTGTTATTAGTTCAGTCTGAGTCTGAGTAGCTCTGTCTAAATGTCACTGGTTGTAACTGTGACTAGCTCTGTCTAAATAAAGTTTTCCACAATGAGAACCGTTAAGTCGTCAGCATGCATTAAACATTATGCTACTCTCAGTTGTCAAATGACTGCATTCCAATTGGTATCACAGAGTAGGTGATGTGACCAAGTGTCTTCTTACTGTAATGTTCCCTGTAGAATTGAGACTAGGCCAAATAGGGGAGGCAGAGGCAAAATTCTGACTGACCAACAAGAGCAGGCTGTGGTCGATTTGGTTCGGGCCAGAAATTATATTCACCTTACAGAAATTCACCAGCATATCCTGGACAATGAAGACATGTTTAACAATGTGGAATCCATAAGTTTGCCGACTATTGCACGCATGCTGAAAAGGCACCAGGTCTCTTTAAAACAACTATACCATGTGCCTTTTGAAAGAAATGCAGACAGAGTCAAGCAAAAGAGGACTGAGTATGTTCAGGTATGTTCAGTTTCAAGATGGCTGTTGTAATAAAATTCCCTAAAAATTCTACATTGTACAGTAATCAGTAAATCTCTTTCCAAAATTTATTTTTAGAGGGTGATGGAGCTGGATGCTGATGACAACCATCACAAATTCATATATTTGGATGAGGCAGGCTTTAACCTGGCCAAGACAAGGAGGAGAGGTCGGAATTTCATTGGCCAGCGGGCAACCATTCAAGTACCTGGACAACGTGGGGCCAACATTACCATGTGTGCAGCTGTATCAGAAGATGGTGTGGTGGGACGCAGACCTCGTATTGGATCATATAATGCAGCTCTCCTTGTAACCTTGCTTGATGAGCTCGATCAGGTCTGTAGAGCTGATGGCGTGACCTATGTCATTGTGTGGGATAATGTCAGGTTCCACCATGCTCATATTGTGCAAGCATGATTTCAGGCCCATGCACAGTTTACCACCCTGTATTTACCCCCATACCCTCCTTTCCTGAACCCGATTGAGGAATTTTTCTCCACATGGAGATGGAAGGTTTATGATAGGCGCCCTCATGAACAAGTCACTCTTCTCCAGGCCATGGATGACGCATGCAATGACATCACGGCAGACCAGTGTCAGGCCTGGATTCGCCATGCCCGAAGGTTTTTTCCAAGATGTTTGGCTAATAAAAACAACCATTGTGATGTAGATGAGAATCTGTGGCCAAATCCACAAGACAGAGTTGATGAAAATGTGGAAGTACAATAATCACTCCTATGTTTTGCTTTTTACAGTACAAGCAAGCAAGTTGAGGAACACTGCATTTGATGTTTTACAGTACTGTCTTTTCTTTTCTATTTCTTGCTTTGATTCAAATAAACCTATGTACTGTATTGTTTTTCATCAATATATTTCAGATTTTGTTCAATGATTCCACTGTGTTTGTAGTATTCTCTCTACTACTGCAGTACTTTTACAGGGATGTATTTACATGTAGTACCATAATGACACATGTATCACCTATTTTGTACTACAGTGTTCAATGATTGTACAAACAATGACACAGTGAAACTATCGGTTGCTTGTGTGTGGGTGATCTAAATTAACGTTTCAATGGTATTTCACAATAAATTTGTTTTTTGAACCAATGATTGTGCAAGTGCAAGATTTCTTTAAAGATTTGAATGCACAATGCAATGTTTTGAACATTGGACAGCCTGTGTTACAAGTGATGACCGTTTTGAGTTGTGTGTCTAGAGTTTTGAAAAATGACGTCAAGGTTCTGAAATTAGTGCCAAAGTGATTGTAAAAAACTGTAAGATTAGCTCTAAGTGTGACTAGCTCAGACTAAATAAGATCATCTCTGAGTGTGACTAGCTCAATCTAAATAAGACTTGCTCCAAGTCCATTTTATAAAGCTTCACCAATAGTATCACAGCCATTATACGTGTGAGAGAGAGGGAGGAGGTTTGAGCTGGGCTTACCTGCGGTCTGCAGAGAGACATAGCCAGCCATAGTCCACAGAGAAAGCAGCAGTAGTATCTTGTGCATCTTTGCTGCCTACACCCAAGTCTCAGGCGTTATGAAGTAGGCACACTGGAAAACAGAACTTTTGGGGGAGAGAGGAACAAAGGGGAGGAAGGGAGAGAGGGAGGGAAAGGGTACAGCCCAGGAAGACACATCTGGTTTGTGTTGCGTATTTAAAACACAGGGTAAAATTCCATTGTGAGAGACCTTTCACCCATTTTTGTTGGGGGAGCACTCAATCACCCATCCACCCACACAAACACAAACACACACACCAGCAATCAACACACTACAGATACATCAGTTATGGTGTCTGTCATTATAACCTGAGCCAGCTCACACACCCACATACTCTACATGAACTCACAAACAGCAGCACAATAAAGGAAAAACAATCCAATTAATGGTTACAATGATACTCTTTTGTCTCATTTCACCACAATTAACCACAAATGGCCACCAACCCAAATCCACGTGTGTGTTTGTGGGAAATGGGAAACATTAGGAAATGTAAAACATTTGTGAATTCTCTTGTTTTTATCTTAGGTCATCACAATGTTCCAACACTGAAACAATGTGTGTTTGGCCTATCTGGCTTGATTACAGGACGCTGGCAATGTAAAATGACATAATATCTCCAGAAGACTGTTTCACCACATGACGCTATTGAGTTCGAGTTCAATATATCACAATGTTACAGACATCCAATCAAGACTACACAATGCTAAAACCATTGATAAAATACTTCCTTAAAGATGCATTCAGAGATCTTAAGCATCTCCCAAAAAACTTTCATTTTGAGATGGATGAAATCGGATGTAAACGAAATCGGTTGTGTATTACCCAATAGAATGACATAATACAAAAAAAATGGGCTCATGAGCATCATAACAACTGTCTCTGAACAAAAATTCCAGACTGAATCTTTAAAAACATTTATTTCATGACCCACCCAAATACACAAACACTAACCCACCCACACACCTAAAAATTATTCCCAATCAAAATCCTATTTTCCCTAACCCTACCCACTAAGATGAAAATTAGACTGTTTTCCTTCTTTTCTATCCAGAAAAGGATAGTTAAATATGTACACACACACACACACACACACACACACACACACACACACACACACACACACACACACACAGTATATATAAGCTGAACGAAGTGTAAATAGAGTACTTGAAATTATCTTGACTAGGAGTAAACATTAATGCTGATAAGGTACTCAAAGAAAACAGAGAAGCAGTAAGTAAGAACAATCTTTAATTTGTGTTTTCGGGAAAGCTGGACTAAATCCCCATTACGAGCACTGAGTGGGCTGGAAAAGTGGACACCACTGGTGCAGATTGGTATTTGTAGTTCAATAAAAGTCACTATAAGAGTTATCATCATCCACATTGGGGAGATTAGGAACAACATCCAGTTGGGAGAGCATAAGTACAGTCACTGAGGTGAAAATAGGCTGCAGAAAACAAAGAGGAACACTGTGGCTAGTGTGCATTGTCCATACACAGCAAGAGAACAGAACTGTACAGTCAACGGTTGAATGGGTTTCTACCACTGTCATTTTCCAGGTAAGACATGAGCCAGCAAGTTTGTGGAATCCATGATCAACAAAGAAACCAAGATGGCTGCCATCCTCTGGGAACTGTGTTTCAGGGCAGTCCGGGTAGAAACTGTCCGCAGAGATTATGAACAAACCAGCGCCACTCGAGCGGCCAAAATATGATGTACATGTTGTAGGGCAGGAAGTGACACATAAACGCGGATGCATTTTTGAATAGTCTCTCTGAGGATAGCTTACGAAGCTTCAAAACGCAACTGATCATGTTCATCCAAAGAAATAAAATAATTCAATCATATATAACAGCAACAATAAAGAAGGATAACAATCATAATAATAACAGTAATAATTGTAATGGTAGTTAGTATTTATAACATGGTCATGGAAGAAAAGAAGCACTCTATCACTGTTTTGACTGGGCCCTTTGTCTCCCCAGGGATTAGTGGTTGGAAGTGAACCATGCCACCTTACAGTCTATGTGGAAACCAAGACGATGCTCAACAACACAAAAAATGTTGGAAAACTGACAGAAAGTATCAACAACCTAAATAAATCAACATTTTACCTTTTGGCTTTTTATTAGTCCCAGAAATCTGAGAATTTAACACCATTCCAATCGACAAGGAGAGTAATAG
>JACXGI010001364.1:39993-72494 GCA_016801175.1 Esox masquinongy
ATATATATATATATATATATATATATATATATATATATATATTCAATATAGACAATATTTCTCTTCTACCATTCTACCAATAATATTAATAATGCTAATTAAAATCATTCATATAGTACAGTAATACAAGTGTGCTTTTTCCTGGGTTAATGGTGGGCTATTTAGGATGTGAAGACATTGTGGTATACAATCTACACCACAGAGACAGACACAGGCTATTTGGATTGGTTAAAGGTAAACATAGCTAATTTGGGATTGGTTGGAAGTGATATTTACTGTTGGTTATTGAATTTCATACAAAAAACACATGAAGGATGAGAACATCCTAATGCCGAGAGAAAAGATCAAAACAGTCCTCTATAACACAGGGCAAAAGAACAACTAAAAAAGTATTTCCAACCCATTTGGGGCTGGATATTCTACATCAGTTCGAATTGACAATAATCCAAAAAGATAAAAAGTGACAGAAAGAGAAGGAGGGATTGCCTCGGGTTCAGCAATATGAGTATATAGTGGAGATATGAGGGAATGGGTCATGTAGTACTCTTCTCTATATGACAGAGACGACAGTGCTGTGGGAGCAGTTGCACAAAAGCCCAGACATATAACCCATTACTTAACAGTCTGGGCCTGTTAATGAATGTTGATGTGACAATATCAAGGGCTTGATATTAACACAGGACAAGTGCAGCAAATGATGCTGGGTTAATAGGGTTGTCTCATTTCTCTCTTCTACTTTTTTCCATTTCAGCCCAAACCCCAACTTCAGAAACATAATAAAGAAAACAAATTAAGTGCTTGTGTAAAATCTACAAAGAAAAGTTGAACTGTACATTTTTAAAATCATTTTGCTCTATTTTACAATTTAAAATGGCCTCCTTGTCGCACCTTCCCTGTTCCTGCTTCCTGACTGTATCTATGTCTAAAAATCCAACACATAGCCAACTGGAAAATAGCATCTCCTTTATCAATCTACTTTAAAAAGGTATTTTTTTGTCATAGCCCTCCATCTCATCTCTCTATATCTTACATATTTCCCTCTAATATAGAAAATATACAAAAATTATTTCCAAAATTTGCTCCCACTCTAGTCTTATATCAGTAATATAAAAATATACAATTCTCAGATATCAAAATCTTCAAAACCATGTCTTTCCTTCGCTCATCTAAAGCGCCAACAATCCTCCTGATTACGTAATCTCTCTTTCCCTAACCTGCCCACTCTGACATCATCAACATGTGACACCTGAGCTTCTTTACATCATCCTTTTCATTGTCTCATACATTCATCATCATCATCATTGTCATGATCGTCAACGTTGCCCCAACCCACACAACAGTTCCTCATCATAACAATCCTTCCTCATTCTCTGCTTCTTCACTGGTCTCCATGGCGATTTTCATATTTGTTGAGGATGTTGCGGCAGCGACCAAGCTCCTTCCTCATGTCAGCCACTTCCTGTCTCAGGGCCTGGTTCTCTCGCTCCAGGAAAGCGGCGCGGACAGAGATTTGGTTCTCCTTCAAACGCCGTGCATCTCGCGAACGCTTTGCTGCCTCGTTGTTCTTACACCGCCGTGACCAGTACTTATCATCCTGAGAGAAGGAAGGAGAGACACCGTTAGATATGAGCTACTGAAAATTTGTAGGAAATGTTCTGACACTGAACCACCTACTCTTAATATTTCTACCTACTCTCTGACTACCAACCTTGAGGTCGTTTGGCACCAGCATCTTGCGGGCCTTCTTGATCATGGGCTGTGGCTTGAGTTCGTCCTCACTGAAGCGGTGTCTGCGGGGGTCGAAAGCATCCTGGCCAGGGATGCTGGATAGAGCCACGTCGGCCGCGTCAGGTTCAAAGCCGCCCATCATGTCCGGCCCGTTGGAGGTGGGCGTCATGAGAGGAGTACAGGATGAAGAAGAGACGGAGGAGCCTGGCGAGCCACAGTCATCATTCATGCTCGACTGACTGCCTCCTGAAAGACAGGATTATTTGTTATTTTCAGCAATTGAACCTTTATGTAAAGCAAGACATTCCGTAAAGATCCATTTTTACTCATTGTCCTGCAGTTTCCTTAGATAGCAATATCACAGCATGTCAAATCAAATAGCCAGCTTTCAAATCTGTCAGGTTGCAGTTAAATACATTGACCACCAGGTGGTGGCGGGGAGCTTCTTTATGCTCTAGGCCAAACAAACATGTTTCTCACCCATTGCTTTTTAAATCTCAGCCATTAAATTAGTATATCCTAATTTTCATTCCAACTATATTTCAGGCGCTGAATTTCACAAACTGAATCAAGCACCATAACAGCTTTTTTGTTTTACTTATCTTCTACATTCAATATCATTGTGTCACTTCCTGCTTGTATTATGACCATGCCAATAAGACTGTTTTCTCCCTTTCCTGAAATTTTCTAGAAGAAACAATTATCATATTATAGGGTGAACTGTTATATCAATAAATCAAATTTCATGTAGGCTTTTTACATCAGCAGTTGTTACGAAGTGCTTTGATATAATATAAGTCATCTCATCCATTGAAAATCTCACCAACCTCCTTTAGGGCCTAATGCATATAACAGCTTGATATCCGTATCAGAAAGACTAAAACAGCCTCTTTCACTTCCTCTTTTAAGAGAAAACAACTTCAATTAGTCTACATACTGTAAATCAGTGACCAATTGACAGGTATTTAAATGAAAAGTTAAATCATTACTGCAACGTTCTCTCGTCTCGCTTCATTATATTCATTATCCTATATTGAATAAGTAAGAGACACATCATCTACACAGTAATATCCATTTTGCCTTAATCATTGCTACTTTTACATTTCCAGTGAACACAAATGATAAGTGCATTGCAATTAACAAATGACTAAACTGTAAAACATCCTTTATTGTGGCATCGAGTGTTGTGACATGTGACATCGGAAAACGACTAAAAAAACAACCCGTGTTCCATGTCCACTGTTTGGTTCCTTATCTCAAACGGTTCCTTAATCTCTCTCATCTGCATTCAAACATTCCATTTGAACTTCAGTATCAGAAGGCAATGGGAACCTCTCCCTCTCCATTCTCTCCTTCGCTCTCTCTCTCACTTCCTCCCACCCTCGTGTGCCTCTTTGCTCCTCCTCCTCCTCTACTAGGCCCCGCCTTTCGTTCTCTTGCTCCAGTGCTCACAGCTTCGGCACGTGAAGGGACGCGTGCACATGGCAATAGCGTGTGAGGTGGGGAGAGATTTAAAGACACGCGATCACTACCACTCACTACACATACTTCCCTCCTCTCCCTCCCTCTCTTTCTCTCACACCTCCCTCTTTTTCTCTCTCTCAGCCTATGTACCTGAATACCCTAGTGTACAGTAAATGGCTGGTTGAACCTGAACTGAACATACAACAGATCAAACCAAATCCATTTAGTCAGAGCTAAGGTTGTCAAATGTCTCCTGTCTTTTTCTTTCAGACAGCCTAATTGTTAACCCTACTACAGTGTAAAGGGAGGTGTGTATGCTACAAGAAATTCCTGCCCTTTCTTTCTCAAGCCATGCATGTTGTTCCCTCTCTGCAAGGTTAACTTTGTGTTAAGGGCTGGATGACTTTGCCGACAGTCTTCCGTTTGACTCCACAGAAAAATGTGCTTGGTCACCATACCAGAGGAGTTCAGTATGAGCACTTAGGGTAACTTAAAGAGCTGAATCATAAGCAAACAGCCTCTCTAAGGATATGGACATCCTGTATTGGCACCGGGTCACCATGGTATCAGTCATATCACTCGTCCTCCATTTTAGTTCTTCTGTGTAGTTCTGCCATTACACAAGGCTACACACTGCAACATAACCCTTCCAACGTTTAGCCAAAGTTTATATTTCAATGCCATGTCAATACCAAGTAAACCCCCTCCCCCCACATTGAGATACACCACGAATCACCACAGTGTAACTCTCCACCTTTTTCCCATTGGTTCTATTAAGCAAGTGAACTATAAACGGATTAAGTGTTTTCAGTTAAACCAGCACAAAAACCTTTCTCAGTGCCCTCATCACAGCAGGTTAAGGTCAACTCACCATAGTCAAGTCCTCCCTGCATGTTGGACTGGGCCACTTCCAGACCAATAAGTGATGGGGAGGATGACGAGGAAGAAGAGGCTGATGAGCAGGGTGGGGGCGATGAGGGAGGGCACTGAGAACTCTGATTGGGCACCGCTGACTGGGAACTCTGGGAAGGAATCTGGGCTGTACTGGAACTGTTTTGCCCGTGAACCCCGCCCATCCCGTTCTCCGTTAGGAACTCCTCCAGGTCCATGTACTGCAGCTGGAAGAGGCCTCCATCCACCGGCAGTGTTCTCTCCCACAGGAGGGGTCCCAGGAAGGCAGACTGGTTGAATCCTGCACCCGATCCTCCACCTCCGCCAACGCTGCCACAGCCACTGCTGCCAGCGCTGCCCACCCCACTGCTGCCACCACGCATGTGGCAGCCGCCGCTCCCCCCACCGATGGAGTCCTCGTCCATGTCTGTGATGGTTCTATCTTTGTCTGTGTTGGAAGAAGACAAAATGGCAGACTGGTTGGTTAGTGATGGACGGACAAGTGTTCGGAAATTGCTGCCACTGTTGTTGTCGCCTCATTGCATGTACTCGACTAGATACACTCCCTCAAGCCTGGTTCCTCACAATGTTTCACCCAATGGACTTGATGGAAGGATTTGACAGGGTGTCATTATAGTCTGTCCAAAGCTCTACAGCTCAAAGGCCCAAGCCTAATGACTGCTGAGGTCCTGAGGCACAATTCCACTAAGGAGGTGTCGACTTTACACATTCTGAAAGAGAGATGGACGTTTGAATGGTTTGACAGTCGGATGCTTTAGCTGCACTGCTATGTGCACAAACACCAATGGAAGCTTCATTAAGACCATAACAGATAGACATAAATCTGTGCAAACTGCAAGATTTAGAATTCTGGATTGAAAGCTACATGATTTGTTTTCACATTCATGTATGTCTACCTGGTAAAACAAATTAATTTGTGAATACAGGCATCCAAAACATAAAACAGGCATTTGCTGGTACTGTTGTTATCTTAATCTGCATGATACATTCAAAGTATTCCTGGGCATTGGAAGGGTGGAGATTATAATCCATGTAAAATATATTATGCTGAGGTCACAGCCGAGTCCAACATGGGATGCTCCATGATTCTAATCTATTGGATATTAGACCGTCATAACTGGCCAATGAGTGACCTTTGTGTTTGTTGACTGTCCCTAAAGATTCAGCTGTTTAATATCCCTAAAGATTATATACAAACATGTTCATATTCATTTCCTTCCCCGTTCCCTGCTCTATGCTGAAGTAGATGCTGGATCCAACGAAAATCCACTTTATTCAAATCAGTTCTTGAACTTTCCTATTGGGAGACTGACTTGTGTTTTCAGAAGTAAAAATACCAAACTGACCCTGAAACAGCTCACCAAGTACCATGTATATCTCATGGTATGTGTGTGTTGGTTGCATAAACATTAATCATTATCCAAAACAGTATTGAAAGACCAAGCCTGCAAATGTTCTGTTTTGTTTCCAAACAACAAGTCAGACAGTGGTGCATGTGTCATGTCTTGTATGTATGTGTGTGTATGTGTGTGTGTGTGTGAGAGAGAGAGAGAGAGAGACAATGGCTGGGCCAGATTTAATAAGTCATTCAGGTGAGCACGGCTATCTTCTGTCCTGTAGGCCTACTTATTGGAGATACGCAAAAAAATATGTCTAGCAGATCCAGTGGATGTCCGATCTTTACAAAATATGCAACGTAACATTACATAAATATGCACTGTTTTGCGGCATAAATGCAGCAAACTCCAAGAGAAACACTGTTGCATTGTAAATCAGCCAGTAGCCTTCATTATACACAATAACAATGTAAGACTCTAATTAAACCGAAGTATCTTCTCACCTTTTACGTCACAGCAGTCTTTCAGACTTGCACGGTCTCCCTTCATGGGATGCTGCAAGAGGGATTTCAAACTAGCCATGGAGTTGATGTGTCCACCGCTGATGGATCCACCAGATTGGTTGCAAGTCCCGAACTGTGGGCTAGCACCGGCTGGGAGGTCCGGGGTCAGGAGCTGAGTGAGCTGCCTGGACATAGTTGGCCGGACGGGGTTGTTGATTAGGATCCTGGGACGCAGACGGAGTCGAGATGACTGGCAGATTACTCACCGCTTTTTAATGAACGAGAATATTGAATTAACATTTATGATAGGGATATTTTAGTTCAAAACACGTGCAATCAAGAGCCAATATGACATGATAAACGTGTTCAAATAACACAAAATACAAATTACTGTAAGTAGCGAGGTACGATACCATATAAATACGATTCTCTGGCTCAGCCAACGAGACTGTAGCCTAAAAATAACACGCAATCATTGCAAACATTGTCTCTTATTTGATGAGAATGTCATTAAACGATTTCTTACCTTTCCCACTATTTAGGCAATGACGTTGTTTTAGAGCCACTGTTGTTTCATCATAGGCTAGAAGTATTCCTCTCGATTTGTAATAGTCCTATGTTGTTCTATAATTCCTTGGTTCAGATCAAGTTGTTTTCCCTCAAACGAGACAAACGGGAAACTTCCAACTAATTAAGTAGCCTATGACTGGTGTCCATGGTCAATGCAAAAGTGAACAAAATAAAATCCGAGCTGGAGATCAATAACGTTAGAAGTTGTAGTAAAATGTCCTGAGTTGACAACAGAAAAGCAAAACGATTAATATATGAACAAAATGAATGTCAAAGCAAGGAAAAAATAATGTATTGCTTCAAAATGTCAAATGAAAACAAATAATGAAGAGCGAGAACCGGAGAAGGCTCCGAGTACGCGTCGCTATTGGTCGGATGACAAGCAGTAGCCTATTGCTTTTTTCTTTCTGCGGTGTTGTCGCTCTATCGTTCTTTCGGGAGGGGAGGGCTCCACTTTTCCCCCGCGTATTTTCTGTAGCCAATGTACCGATGCACGGGCACGGGCTTGGATTTGGGCTGCGCGACGGCTGTCCTCTCAGCTGGAACGAACACGGGCAGTTCACGTGACGTCACATCTCATAGGGCAAGGCGAGAGAGGAGGCATGGTTGGCTTATGTGTTCAATATTCATGATACACACCTCCCCTCGTCTCGTGCCACACCTCGAGGGGGCACGCCACGCACTTGTTTGTGTGATCCTGGACAGACGGACCAAAACATATGGAAAGTTGTCAATCACTCGCCACCACTATCATGCCATGATTACCATCTTTCATGAAGTTGGAACTTTAAATGTATGTCTGTTTGACACTGGAAACAGTTTAGGGGATCTTGAGGCTACAGAACGTTATTTTAGACATAAAGAGTATTGTCCAAATGTCGTTCCGATGTGATAATTTCATTAATACGGCAATTGGCCTAGCACCATTCTATGACCAAGCAACTGAGTGTAGGCTATAGTTTTCCCAGTCCGTTTATAATCCAAAGAAAACGTGAGTGCCTGCCGGGTTTTCAGGCGAAAAGAACACAGCAGCACGTTGCTTCCTAAAAGCAGAATAGCTGTTCTAGCGCACATGTCCTAGGCACGCGGAGGTGCAGCCGGTATGCATGCCGCTCTAGCTGCGATTGGCAGGACGGAAATTCTGTCTCCTCCCCTAGTGAGCGCCTATTGGAAAGAACTAGGCCACCCGCCCCGCCCTACGGATTCCCCCCATGCTACGGCCGCGTGAGACCGATTCAAAGAACAGCGCGAGGTGTCTGCTGTACAGTATTTTCAACACACATCCCAGCAGCCACAGGATATTTTTTTTACTGCTGTTCGGACATAGGAAAACAATATTTAACCAAATTGTATTAACAATATACATCCTGGTGAGTCTAACTGTGAATCACCTAATTTCTTAAATAGACATGACACCGCAAATTAAATAAATGGGGAAATCATTTATATCATACATTTCTGTTTAATGCAGATGTATTCAGCAAAATCAACTCTACAGGCCTTAATGCCAAAAGTAGTTATAGGCCCACCTATATCTAGGCCTATTACAGTTTTGCTCAACAGACCACGATCCATTTTTGAAACTGTAGTTATACTACATCTAGCTACAGCAGAAAAATAATGCTTAAAAACTTAAATACATGATTAAGAGATGATTGAATCAGATAATTTTCTGGACCTAATGCCTGGATTGCTTTTCCTAGGCCCATTTTTAGGAGCAAAACTTACACATGCACATACACTGTGATCAATGTACAACCCTGTTTCCCAAAAAGTTTGGATGCTGCATAAAATGCAAGTAAAATCAGAATGCAATGATGTGCAAATAATTTATCCCTATATTTAATTGAAAATAGTACAAAAACAACATATCAAATGTTGAAACTGAGAAATGTTATTGTTTTTGGAAAAATACATGCCCATTTTGAATTTGATACCAGAAACACATTTTAAAAAAATTGGGACAGGGGCATGTTTACCACTGCATTGCATCACCTCTTCTTTTAACAACACTCTGTAAGTGTTTGGGAACTGAGGAGACCAATTGCTGTAGTTTTGAAAGATAAATGTATTCCCATTATTGTTTGATATAGGACTGCAGCTGCTCAACAGTTCGGGGTCTCCTTTGTCATATTTTTCGTTTCATAATGCGCCAAATATTTTTAATAGTGGACAGGTCTGGACTGCAAGCAGGCCAATTCAGCACCCGGACTCTTTTACTACAGAGCCATGCTGTTGTGATATATGTAGAATGTGGTTTGGCATTGCTGAAATAAGCAAGGCCTTCCCTTGCTTTGTACCTGAAAAAGAAACAGTCTGGATGGCAGCATATGTTGCTCCAAAACATGTAACTGTATATATTGTTCAGCATTAATGGTGCCTTCACAGATGTGCACGTCACCCATACCATGTGCACTAATGCACCACCATACCATCACAGATGCTAGCTTTTGAACTGTGCGCTGAAAACAAGCTGGATGGTCCCTCTGCTCTTTAGTCCATAGAATGTGGCATCCATGATTCCCAAATATAATTTCAAATTTTGGTTCGTCAGACCACAGGACAGTTTTCCACTTTGCCTCAGTCTATCTAAAATGAGCTCAGGCCCAGAGAGAGCGGCGGCGGTTCTGGATCAATTTTACATTGAGAAACATTATTCTTAAATTGTTGCACAATTTGCCCGCGCATTCTTTCACAGAGTGGTGAACCCCTCCCCATCCTCTCTGGAATGATCTTTTAATACCCAATCATGTTACTGACCTGTAGCCAATTGACCTAATTAGTTGTGATATTCCACCAGGTTTAATTTTTTTAGCATTACACAACTTTTCCAGTCTTCTGTTGCCCCTGTCCCAAATTTTTTGAAACGTGTTGCTGGCATCAAATTCAAAGTGGGCATATATTTTTCAAGAAACAATAAAATGTCCCAGTTTCAACATTTGATATGTTGTCTTTGTACTATTTTCTATTGGATGCAGGGTTTAAATGATTTGCACATCATTGCATTCTGTTTTTATTTACATTTTACGCAGCGTTCCAACATTTTCGGAAACAGCGTTGTACACTAAATTCACTGCAAGTATTTTGTTTGCTAAATATCAGCATGTGATTTTACCAGAAAAGTGGCAGCAAATGTGTTTATGGTTGTGGAAATCAGTTAATCACTACCGCAGAAAATTCCTTAATGGTTTTATCAGTATCCAGTTAAGTTCAGAATGGAACATTTCTAATGCAAAATGCACATTGGAGTGCCTGGAGAAAGCCATAAGCTGTGGTCTATTGGTCATTTATAAAATAGGTACTTTGGGATTGACCATAAACTGTGATATATCAGACATCATATAAACCGGGTGTCTGAAGTTCTGAATGCTGATTGCTTGAAAGCTGTGGTACAGTATATTATACAGAGGGAAAAATGCGTTCCGGTGCTGTGCACCTTCCACCTGGAATGAGCTACAAAAGATTTTAAAACTAAATTGTTTAGTGACTATAATTGATTTTAAGTCCAAAATCAAAACCATGATAGATATTGAAATGGGTTGCTATAAATGTTTTGAATCGTGATCTTAATTGGAACAATGGTAATTTATGTTTATGTTGTGATTTTATGCACTGTAACTTCTGTGTGCTGCTATTCTTGGCCAGGTCCCTCTTGAAAAAGAGATTGTTAATCTCAATATGGCTAACCTGGTTAAAAACAGGTTAAAAAAAATACTACAAGTATGACATCAGATTACATTTACCTGTTATAACTGAGTTCGTAATCATTTTAGAATCGCAATGAGGTATTTCGGTGGTTTGTGCAATACTGTGACATACTGCTGTATCCAGGCATTCCGCAACGTGCTGTGCCTAAGAACACCTCTTGGCCATGGTATATTAGCCATAAACCACACCCCTCATGCCCCATTGCTTAATTATAAACTTGGCGGTTCGAATCATGAATGCTGATTGGATGAAAGTCGTGGTATATGTAACCTTCTCGACGTCACATCACTTTTTACTGTTTTAATAAGTATGGGTTTTAGAAAAGCTGAGTGCTGTATCCAATTATTCCACAATGTGATGCGCCTATGAACAGCTCTTAGCTGTGGTATATTAGCCATAATACTAGACCCCTATGGCCTTACTGCTGAAACATACCAACAACCCCTGCCATGCTTTTTTGCTATTATCACCAAAAAATTTTTTATCAGATCCTGACAGAACATTTAAGCATTAAATCCCAAGGGGTTGTGGTATATGGCTTATATACAATGGTTAATGGCTCTTTCTTATGCACGACAAAGTGCAGTGCCTTGATACAGTGATATGTTGGCCATACACAGTGAACTTCAAAAGGATTTGGACAATAACACCACACTTTAACCTTATAGACATTGTATCATTTCAAATGTGCTGGAATACAGACAAAAAACAAATGCAAGCATCACTGTCCACATACTTTTGAAGTTCACTGTACCTCAAACCCCTTTGTGATTTATTGCTATTGTAAATTGATAACTTATAACAGTACAACAAAAATTCTTATACCAGTGGTATACAGCCTTTTATGAACTAGGTGATTAGAATCCTGAATGATGACTATGTGAAAGATGTTTTTAGGGCTCAAACCACACAGTTTCAGCCAATCAGCATACAGGAGCCAAAGGACCTGTTGTGTAAGGTTATAGTAACACTTGTTAAAATTTGAAATGCAGTGAAAGGGATGTTGTCACAAATGATGATTACTAGTGATGTGGGAAGATATCAATAAATACATCTCATGATACTGTATTTGATCATAAACGCATCATATCGTTTGGACAATATCAGTCGGACCGCCGGTCCACTTCGGGGCTGTGATTTGCTACTTCAGCTGTTGGCCTACTTCACAAAGAACACACCAATATGCACAGAAAATAACATTCACAATAGACATGTAATAATTTCATGGTTTTTTTGGGGGGGGGGGTCATGATGATTCCAATTTAGCCTTCCTGTGTAGGCTACATCTGAGTTTAAAGACAGAGGTAATAACCATAATGAATGAATACGTTCCTGTCCCTTACATGCCAAACGTGACAGCGACGATGCCTCTTAAAAGACACACAAGAACAACCAGGGAGATGCTATAAGTACTGAATGAAGGAATATAATTCTATAGGTCTACATTACAATAGCCTACATTCATAACAACAAACTTAAGTTAGGTCAGACATAACTGTCTGCAATTTAGAAGGCTATTCATTTTGCACGGCATTGTGTTTGGACATTTCACAGGACTCATAAGTGTCCCAATGTATCAAAAGAGAAAAAAACTATACTTAGTAACAAAAGTATGGAAACTATTATCTAATAATAATAATAAGAAAAAAAATATAATAAACAAAAGCTTAAGTTAACAGCTTAAAAATGTCTATATACCTAAAATGTATTTTTTTTTTTAAAAAACTACTAAAACGACAAATAAAACAAAATAATTTACACATTCAGTATTTACAAATATCACATTCAGTTAGCTATCAGGAACTCTTTTCCAGATCAACGTATATGAGCAATTAGGGATAAGACCCTTACTCAAGGGCACAACTACTGAGTTTTCTCCTTCACCATGTCAATTCAAGATATAAACCAGGAACCATTTTGTTGAAGGCCCAACACTCCAACCTCTAGTTCCTCAAACTCAATTCAGTTTTAATTGCAACTCTGTAATTAATCTTTTTAGACCTGGGACACCAAGTGGGCTCAATTATTTCTGAGGCAGAACAGAAAGACAGCAGGCTTCGGGCCTTGTAGGGTAAGAGTTGAGTACCCTTACACAATGTGTTCACCCCCCACATCTCTTCGTAAAAACACAAGTTTGTTCTTAGCGATTGAAAAGGGTCTTTCTTAAATTCACTGCGTAATTTTAATGCCTTGACTTCTAAAGGTAAATACTTCTAGTTACTCGGGCCTTTGTAACATCATGCTGTAACCTTGGTTAGAAAACAAAACACAAAAAGAGTTGTATGTCTTGCAAACTAAGGCATTTCTTCCTACACACAGGGACATTTAATTTGACCCATTCAAAATTAAACAATGCCGTTGTCTTTTGCTTGGGAGTGACAGCCAAGTTAATGCTTCATACACAAGCAATCATGTCTTACAGTATCAAAAAATAACCTGCAAAGATGATTATGACAGATAATTTCCAAAGGTTTTTTGTTGTTTTGATAATGTCCTCATGGCCTAGCCATTAGGTTACTATGGTCTTTCTGTTAGAGTAAAACAAATAATAGATTTGTATGTACCATACATTGATGTTCTGTCATACACAAATATATTAAGCTTGCACTCACATGCAAGCATGAGACTGCACACACACAGACACACACGCAGAGATTTGTACACACTCAGTAAATCACTTAGACGCACACGCACTGACACACACACACGGATCAGACATGGACACTGCACGTTCTGTCTCCTGAATCCACCCCCTATCAGTGTAAAATCCATGTGACTGCCACACTAGCTCATGAGGGCCAAGGATTAAAACGAGAAATCAGGTGCCTGCTGCCATCTAGTGCATTAAACATATTACTGCAGGCTGCAGACATCCATTCAGTATTGATTCAGCATTTTTCAGTGGTGGCCAATTTTGATTTGGGGTCATGACAGCCAAAGCAAAGAAACATAATTCCTGGTCAAATACACCATGAAATGACCAGCCAATCAGATGGATAACCGTAGTTGTACTAAGTTTAAATTTATTGGTATCCATGACGACATCCTGAAATCCATCAGGCTCACACAACTATTCAACTACATCTGGGACACAAGCTTTGAAACGTTTATACTGATTTTGGTATTTGTAACATTTTACTCATTATAGATTCAATACCCAAACGTTTAGTTATCAGTAAGCATCCTGATCTTCATTATTTGCCTTAAAAGATACATGGAGAAAAAGCCCAGCTGAGAACACGTGTTTTATTCAATGCTGAAGTCTAATCAACAACTATCTTGCTGAATGAAGTATAATCATCAACTATCTTCGTTTTACTTAAGTAAATAAAGTGATAGAAATGTACTTAGAACTATTATTTTTCTTTTTTTCTTCAGAAGAAAAGACAAGGCTTGACAGGGAACATGATTGCAACTCAGCAAAAAACAACAGAAGAGGAAAGGTGAAGATGAAGATTAGCAGGTAGACAGATTCAGTTACACACACTACTACATGTAATCATGACCGGTTGCTACAATGACAGCTCCTAGCTGTTAACCCATTTTAGAGAAGAAACGGTTGAAACTAAATAATGTATTTTGTGAAAAGAAAAATACAACAGTGATAAGATATTAACACAATATATGTTACAGTACACATCCTGTCTTGATCTCAATCTCTTGGTATAAAAGCTATAAATGTTTCCACAGGCATGAAAATGAAATAATGTGATCATGATTAGAAAGGCTTTTATGTCACTTTTTTTGGCTGGATGTGAATACCTACATAACTTAATATTAACCTTCTTAAATTCCGTTTTTAAGATATGATTAAATTACTAAGGGGATTTTTTTTTTGCAACTTTGTAAAATCGTTAAAACATCCTTTTAAGGATGTACTGAATTAAACATCACATTGTGAATTAACAACCTGGGCAACCACCTGACCAATGAAAACACATGCAGCGACAGACCGTCTCTCTACCAACCAAAAGTCTGTGTCCCCCCACTCCCTACTCCTACTAAATGCACTTTTTACACTTAAAAAAAAATTCCCCAAAAGGGCTCTAATAGAACATCAACAAGACAAAGTACACAGCAGAGACAGAGTTATCATACAGCGAGGAGTATAGCAGGGCTAGGAGTAAAGGGGTGGGGGAAGAGATACATTAGCAGGTCAAATCACCTAGACTTGTCTAATAACTGCACAGTGTCAGCCAAGCATAGTGTCAATGCACTTAAGGGTTAATGATCCTATGAAAACAGTCATGTCTTTCAACGTCCTCCGTACAGTTCTGATGGACGAATTTCAGTTGATCCTTGGTTAATCTACAGTAGTTCATGTTGTTAACACACACACACACACACGCACGCACGCACGCACGCACGCACACGTTCCAACAGTCAGTTGACAGTAAGAGTTGAGTTGATGAGGTCCAGACAAACAAGGCCAATTCAATGTCCCCCTACCCACCCAAAAGGGTTTTGCTTAAAAACATCCATCTCCAATGTCTTTTCCAAAATGCTGCACCTCTCTTATCAGTGAAATTCTAAATGCCACTACTTCAGCAGTCAGCAAGCTCAATAACGATACTCTGTCTGCAGGGATGACATCTCCCCCTGCTCATCTCTCTTCCTCTCCCCTGCCCTCTTGGATGACTTCAGACGGATAGTGCCACCACGCGGCAGTCCCTTGGCCCTATTTCGGCAGGTCACCTTGTGTCTGCGGAGGAGCGGGGCGTTCCAGAAGCGAGCCGAGCAGCGTCTGCAGGAGAAGGACCCCCGGGCTTGATGAGTTGCCCGGTGGATGAAGGCGGCCAGGAGCCGGTGAGACTGCTTCCCACACACACCACAGCAAAGGCGCTCCTGGGGACTCAGGACTCTCTTGGTGTGTTTGGCCGCCCTGTGGGTCAGCAGGCCTGCCTGGCGGGCGAACGTGGCGTGGGGACAGATGGGGCAGGCAAAACGTTTCGCAGGACCCCTGAGAGATGACAGGATCTGTATCTTCATTCCTCCTGTTGTGACCAGCTCATAACCCCCCCCTCCTGCTCCCCCCCGTCTGATCTTCAGGAGCAGTTTTTTCTTCCTTCGCTGCTTTTGTGAAACAGACCCCGTCTTCCTCTTGTCTCTATTCCCCTCGTTTCTGACTAAGCCCGAGGCCTCCCCCCACATATCCCCCCTCCCCTCCCTCCTGTCGGACTTTTTCTTCTTCTTCTTGTGCCTCGTGTCCTCGTGTGACTGAATGTTCTGGTGGTGTGCCGGCTGAGACTGGGGCTCTAAGCGGTGGTGGTGGTGTGAAGAATGGTGGTGGTGGTGGTGGTGGTGGTGGTGATGGTCAGATGGCAGCTCTGTGAGGGGCTGGAATGGAGCCGTTGTGTGAAGGGTGTGACTGCTGGACCCGGCTGGGTAGATATGCTCCCCCTTCACTCTTGCTGGGGAATGTTGGTGCTGAGGGGGCATGATGGTGGAGTTGGGCGGCAGGGGCTGGGAGTAGGGAGGTACGCTGGAGGCTGAGGAGTGGGCCGTACCAGCATCATAGAACAGGGGGGAATAGCCGGCCGGGGGCTGAGGTGGCTGTTGCTGGTGGCTGTGGGTGACGACACTGTGACTCTGCTGCCCCCCGTGGCCCTCAGTGGAAGGTGCCATCTGAAGGAGGGCGTTGGTGGCTGCCTCGCTCTCTGACGCAGTCCCACTCACTCCACCACCAGGCGCACCGTTTCCGTCGGACCCACTGGCACCCCCTGGTGCACTGGTGGGGCTGGTGCGAGTCAGGCCGTGCTGTGACAACCTGTGTCGGGTGAGACTGTTGGAGTAGGCGAACGCCTTCCCACACACCTCGCAGCTGAACAGCTTCTCACCGCCGTTCTCGTGCACCGTCTGGTGATGAGCCGTCAGATGGAAGTGATGGCGGAAAGACTTCCAGCATATCGCACAGGTGTAGAGCCTGGGCGGGGGCTGGCTGCTGGAGCTTTGGGGTTTGACATCTTGGGGGTATGAGTAATAGGAGGTGCTGCTTCCTTGGTTCTGCTCCCTGTCTTGGCTCATACCACACGAGGGGTTTGAGTTGAAGCTGCCGAGGTTGTCCCCGCCTGGTGTTGTGGGCACCTCTTCCATCTCTCCTTTTTGATGGAGCTTACCATGCCTCTTAAGGCTCTGAGAGTAGCCAAACTCTTTCCCACACAGGCTGCACTTGTAATTCTTCTCCCCAGAGTGAACGGTGTGGTGCTTGGTGAGGTGGAAGGCCTCTCTGAAGTACTTCCCGCACGTTGTGCAATGATGTGGCTTCTCCCCGGTGTGGACCCGGTCATGGCGACGCAGGGTCTCGCGGCGGGCAAAACCCCGGCCGCAAACGCTGCACAGGTACGGCCGCGGGACGTTGCTGGCCCCTCTGGGAGCTCTGGGCGTGTACTGCCTGCGTTTTGGCGGATCATTGGGATCTTTGGGCTTTCTGGGCTTCCGGGGACGTTTTGGTTTGGCAGCAGGGTTCTGCTGATTATTCTCCTGCTGTTGGTTGTGGCTCATATTACCACTCATGCCGTCCTGGTTCCCCCCTCTGTAATTCTTATCTATTCCAGATGTTGAGGAAGGGGAACCCAGGGGGCCTAAGCCCAGCCCCCCCAAAAGCCCCCCGATAATATCCCTCCGATCATCGCCTCTGTTCCCGCTGTTCATATCACAGTTGGCGGCAGCTGCTGCGATGGCCGAGATGGCGTTGTTGACCGAGCTGGTAACGTCGTCTTCGGAGTCATCCAGGAGGGAGGACAGGGGGAGGTGGGGTTGCTGCTGCTGGTGATGTTGGGTTTGGCTCTGAGGGTGCGGGTGCAGCGTGGGGGCCAACGGCGCCTTCCTCAGCGCCGGGCCCGCCATCCCGCTGCCGCATGGGGAGGTGCCAGAATAACATGGCGATGGGTTACCTTGAGAACGGTGATCATCATGGTAGCTGGCGTAACGATTCCGAGAATAATCAGTGGGGTATTTACTTTCCGGCCTGTCTCTGCTGCTGCCGTTTCCTCCCCTCCCCGACTGAAACAGACCACCATCGCAACCTAGCCTGGACTTCTGACCTTCCTCGTCCCCCATTATTACGCCCTCCTCTTCCTCCGTTTTCCCATAAATCTCTCCTCTCCCGCCCTGGTAATCCCCTCCTCCGCCACTCCCTCCTCCAGCCCCTCCCCCCATTCCGCCCTCGCCTACAGCTTCTTCTTTGCTGCCGCCCGGTTGTTTCAGCGCCCTACCTGGCTTGCCGCATGTACCGGAGGCGGCGTGGTTGAGCAGAGAGGTGCTCTCTCGGAAGCACCGGCCGCAAGCAGGGCAGCGGAAGGGCTTGTCCTGGTGAATCTTCTCGTGCCGCGTCAGCGATTCGCGGCGGTTGAACGCCCGGGAGCAGATGCTGCAGCCGTACGGACGAGCCTCCGAGTGGATGACGCCGTGCTGAAGGAGGTGCCCCTTCTTCTTGAAGTGTTTGCCGCACTCCGAACAATGGAAGGTCTTGTCCGGGCTGGGGCAGGAGGACGAGGTCTGGGCCGAGCTGGATGACTGCTGGGAGGACTGGGAGTTGGACTGGGAGCCCAGGTCCTGGGTGGAGTGAGGGAGGCTGGGGTCAGACGGGGGCTGGATGTGGGTGGGATTTGGGTTAATGCTGGCGTTCGTGCTGGTACCTGCGGCGGTAGACTCATGCATGCGCAAGTGCCTGCGAAGGCTGGAGAGGTGAGTGAAGGTTTTGCCACACTCCCCGCAATGGTAAAGCGGGTCGGTGTCGGCCTGTGCGGGCGCAGACGCCATGGAGCCCATATTGTCACTCTTGGATAGGTGAGAACCATTAGTAACCAGGACCGACGCGGCAGCCGAGGAGGGGGCAGAGGAAGACGAGGAGGAGACAACGGATGAGGATGAAGATGACGAGGAGGCAAGGAGGGAGGGATCTCCTCCCAAACCGGTCATGCCGACCCCTCCACCCCCTCCCCCGACCAGTCCCGGGGAGGGGTCATGGCCCAGACCCCCTGCACTGCTGCTGGCATTGGGGTTCCCACTACCATGGCCACTGCTGCTGTTACTACCCCCGTCTGACTTCCTCTGTGGCAGGTAACCAGCCATTGCTTTCTTCCTCCTGCTGCTGCTGCTTCCACCCCCGCTGCTGTCCCCCTTGCCGTCATCCTTGGAGAGGGAAAGATGAAGCGGCAGGGGGAGGGGCAGGCCCGCTTCCTGCTGCATCAGGGAGGCCAGCTGGTTAGAGGAGAGAACCGGGATGCCCTGGAAGTCAAAACCGCCCAGGGAGGAGGGCTGTGAGCCTGGGTGGAGGGGGTGGTGAGGGTGGGAGTGAGAGTGGGGGTGGGACAGGGTATGGGGGGGCAGCTGCTGCTGTTGTGGGGGCTGCGGCTGCTGTTGGGGCTGGGCAGCGGAGTGCCCGTGGGAATGAGAGGAATGCAGGGCAGGAGGCGGAGCCAGGCCCGAGCCAGAACCCTCACTCTGACCTAAACCTAACCCCAGGTGGTTGTGGGTCCCCTGCTGAACCAGAAACTGCTCTAAACTAGCATTAGCGGGCACCCCAGAGAGAAAGTACTGATTAGCAGCTAGCATGCAACTGAACTGCTGGTGAAGGCTCCGTGCATCAGACTGGGCCCCAACCAACTGGTGGCCCAGAGAGGTGACGGCGCTGCTGCTGGGCGGATTGTTCGTAGCCACTGAGCTGGAGGGGGAGGGGGAAGATGACGAAGGGCCGGGTGAAGCTTGGGGGACCGAGAGGCCTGGATGCAAAGGAGGTGGTGGAGGAGGGGCAACTCCCAATCCCCCAGCACCTCCACCGCCGCTGGCCCCGGCGAAGTGCTCAAAGCGGCCCACCCCAGAATGCAGTTGCTCCTGTGCCAGAGCAGCCTCGGTCGGGTGAAAGGATCGCAGGAACTGTGGGTAGCCCGACACGTGGCTCGAGCTGCTGCTACTCATCTTGCTCGACTTGGACCTTGAGCTCTGAGCAGATGACGAGGGCTGCTGTTGTAAAGGGGGAGGAGGAGGTGCGCTCATCTTACCGAAAATCGAGGCGGAATCTGAAAAGGCGTTGTTTCTGGACCCTTGGAGGGGCCCAAGCCCAAGCCCAGACAACAGGGCCCCTGAGGTCTCGGCCTGTTGCTGCTGCTGCTGTTGGAGCTGGTGCTGGTGAAGCTGCACCTGTTGCTGATGCTGTAGCTGTCGTTCTAAACCGAGGCCTTTGAACTGATGGGCCTGGTGTCCGCTTAGCATCTCTATTATGTCCAAATTGTATTTTCCAAACTGGAACATCTCCCACTCGCTGGCACATGGGGGTGCAGAAGCCACACCTCCAGTGCCAGGAGCAGCGACTATTATTCCACCGCTGCCTCCGACGGTTGAGCTTCGGCCAAGGGATCCTGCGGCGCCACTGCTCGACCTGGAACTGCCCGAGTCGCCTCGGCTGGATCCCGAACTCCGCCCGATAACGCTGCTGCTCCCACCTGTTCGCGCACTTCGGCTGCTGCTACTTCCGCCCGATCGCCCACTGCCACCACTCTCCATTCAAGAGGAGAGGGAGCAGGTTTGTGGGGAGTGGGGTTATACAGTGAGCACTGTATGTGTGCGTTTAGGGAGGATAGTTCTCAAAAGCAACGTCCTTACAGTTCTTTTGGATGGGGATACCGTATGCTCTTTGTCACATTAATGAGTTGGTAACATTTTGGAAGTGAAAGTCTTTTAAACACAGCCAGTATAGTATGGTGGGAAATGAAGTCTTTATCTTTGCTAATCTTGTTTGTTGGTTTGTGTTGGTGTTTTATGGCACAGAACAGTCTTTATTAGTGAGCAGTCAGGTGACAGCTGCTTGTTAGCTGTTTCAGCTAGTGTTTTCATCCATTTCATATTTTCCGTTTATCCAGTTCTGTGGATTCACTCTCTGTGGAACGTGATGTTGGCTTCTTTTTGCTGAAAAACAGAAACTACATTAGTCAAAATACACATTTACAATCAAAACTGCCTGATGTGTAAATTCACAAACATCTTTGACATACCAAATTGTCAGTGGCTAATTGTCAATAGCTTCTAGGCTTTAAGAAAAAAATACAATATTTTTTATTATTTTCATTTATATTTAGTCATATTTACTTTTTTGTCTTCAGTTTGGGTTAGATTGAGAGAGGTTAACACCAAAAAGAATAACGAATATTCAATCAGGATTTTTCCTTGATAACAGGTCAATATAGGTTTGTATCCATGTACAGACAGGTGACAAATCAAAGGAAACACATGAATAAATGAGTGCAGGAAACGAATGCAGATGCTTCCATACAGATGTAATGCATGATGCAATTAACATCCTTTCATGCTCTATGGCATTTATAAAATGCTGAGCAGGCCCAGTTGACCTAGATTTTTGATCAAGATGGCAACAGGAAAGGATCTAAGTGACTTTGAAAGAAGGTTCATTATTGGGTCTCTTCCAGGATGAATACTCCCCCATCCAGAGCGCACGAGGGGTCACAGAACGGTTTGATGAGTATGAAAATAATGTCAATCATATGTTATGGTATTTCCAGATCTCAACCCAGTTGAACACATGGGAGATTTTGGACCGACATGTTGGACAGCGCACTCCACCATCATTACAACACCGAATGAGGGAATTTCTTTTAAAAGAATGGCGTTTCATCCCTCCAGGTGGAGATCCAACGACTCATAGAATCGATGCCAAGGCATATTGATGCTGCTCTTGTGGCCCAACACCTTACTGGGACACTTTACGTTGGTTTTTCCTTTAATTTGTCACCCGTCTGTATGTATGTGTGTACTTGTATATGTAGGAGAATGTGTAAGTATCTGTATGGTCATGTATGGATCTGAATGTCTAGGTAGAGTGTCATAGACTTTCAGATCAGGAGATAGAAATAATCTTCACAGAATACCCCATTAGGGGAAAGTGAAAACATGTTTTTTGAAATGGACTGAACTGTCACATTTTCTACTGCATTTTATTTCTGCTAGTCAGGTGATGGCAAAAAACAAAAATATCTAAAGACGGGTGATGGCAAAAAACAAAAAATGCAGGGCAAAGCATGCCCAGAGCTCATTATTGAGCAGTACCAGAGCGAAGTTGGAGTGCTACAGGTTCAAGCCAAATTGCGCCGCTTGGCTTCTTGCTCACTGCACATACTTTGGCTCAGGCATGTTTCATTTAAGTATGAGGTCATCAAAAAGCATTGATTCTCTTGCACAGATTGTGAAGACCAAGAAGGCATGATCATGGAAATATGTGCCAGGTCAGTGGTTCCCAACCAGGGGTACCAGGACCCCTGGGGGTACTGGGCTTATTAACGGGGGGGCACTTGATAACACACATGACATCATAGGCTTACTAGTAAAATTATCATGAGGGGGTGTTTCAGGGGTACTCAGAGCAGAGCAAAATTCTGTGGGGGGTACAGTAACTGAAAAAGGTTAGGAACCACTGTGCTAGGTCAACATAAATGTGTGTTTAAATTTGGTGCAATTTTTAAAGAAATAATATTTTAACTAGCTGGATACATTTGCTAACCCTGGTAATATTACATGTAGGCCTTCTAGCATTGACATTGCTCAGACAACCCACATTGTCCAAGATGGTTGACATGTTTTGACACGAGTTTCCCACTTGTAATTTGGATTTAAAGGGTAATTTAAATTAAACTTCCCACTGGGACCTACATTTCCAATAAGACCAATTGCACCCAGAGTGGCAAAATTATGGAAATGAAATTACAAAAAACACAAATATAACAGATGCCACAAAATAAAATAAAAAATGACTTGTTAATTACTTAGTAATGTACTATAATGTTTCAAATTTCTGTATCACTAAAAATTGTTTTCAAAATGTGCAGGATAACAGTGCACAAAGTATCACAATGCACAAAGCTACAACTAAATAACTTAAACTGTAAACCAGTGATAATGTTGTTATTCAATGTTCTAAGGCTTTGATACAGATCCCTAAAAAGATTTCCTAAAGCCACGCATTTTTTTTGGTATTATTACAGACAATTATCTATTTTCAAATCAGGACAAATTGTAAATACTCCTGTCCTCTCTTTTTGAATTAGCTTAATGACGCGTGAAACACGGTATTATCATATATCTAATGATTGCACCACAACTGTAAAAATTATAGGTTTTTTATTACACTGGTATTCTGAATTATTGCATATGAATGAGCACTGTGTCACAACAAGAGATATGGATCACGTTATGGAAGCTTACCTTTAAATTTTGACAGATGTCAATGAGACTAAATATGTGCGAGGGGTACGAGTCCCCCAACAACCTAGGGGAGATCTTTTTGATTGCCTTTCACATAATGCAGAAGACCAATCCTGTGGAGGACAGAAATTCAGGATCAGCAACTGTTGTTCAGTCCCTGCAAATCTGGCATAATTGCACAATACAACGGGAAACTATAAACTTTTGGTTGCACATTGCATAGACAAACATTGGCGATATTGCAAAGACGCGCTAACATGCAAAACTGACAGCTTTTGGTATAACATTCTCCTTTTAGCGCGAGATAGAGGTTTCATGTACGCGTGCAAGATTTCGCACGCAAACCATAAAAATGCACAACACACATTGCTTGCTAGGTATAGTATTAAAATAATATGCATTTAAAAATCATTAATACCTCTCGGAAGAACGATAGAAAATGCTTTTACCTACACATCAAGTACAAGTTCAGGGCTAGATGGATGCGGCCTGTCACGCCTTCCTAACATCTAGCTACCATTCGCTTAGCTCTCCATTTCTGCGTCCTGTTTTCGACTCGTTAGCCATAGCCATTTTCACTGATGCTGAGCTAGTTGAATGCTCAGCCCCCTTTCACTCGAAATACTCAGTATTTGAGGCTGCAACATTTTCCTCGCCATATGACAGCATCAATCCCCATTGGCACTGATGAGTTGATGATGTTTTTGTCGGCTAAATTGTTTTGGACGGTCCGTGATAATTTTTTTGGGTAAAAGTGAATGACGTGTGCTCACTTAACATCGGTCCTTTCCGGCCCGTGAAATATTTCCGGGTAGCATAACTTAGTTCAGTTGTTTTGGTTAGCAAGGATGCTATCTATGGCTAACTTCATGATTAACTATTCGTATTTCCATTCAGTAAATATTTAGGATATATATGATTTCAGTCATCACCAGTTAAACCGAATCATATATATTGTGATTAAAATCCGTCAGAAATAGACTCCGACCCTGCGGGAGGTTGAAGCCATTTTAGTACGGGCTACATGCTGCAGCTGGTCATAGCGTTCACCAACCAGACTTGTTAAAATGGCTGCCGTCTATTTGACAAATGTTTCAATTTCATTCATATAGAAAATAAATGTCTGTCAAATAGATGTTTCGAGATGCAATCATTCTGGCACGGCCGGATGACAGATTTATTTGCAAATTTACTGTTGCATTAAACATTTTATTATTCACTGGATTAGTGGTAATTTATGAAAGCTACCTGCTGCAGGCTTTGGGTTCAACATTTGTAACCCGATTCCGTTTATTAGCCATGTGGAGCAGTTATACACTGTTGAAATTTAATCCTGTAGGGTGTTATTTCCTCAGGTTTTGCAACCATTTAGTTAGAAACGGCTCCCCACAAAGAAATATTGATCTGACAGTCCATGGTCATCGTGGGGAAAAATACATGTTTTTCTCAATTTTTACTTTTTATTTATTCCTTTGGATTTTTTTTAAATCTTCCTCATGTAAGTTTTTATGAAAAAAAACATTTGGAATCTGTATCAACAGAAATGTGTGCCAGTTGGATCAAGTGTAAATAGAAATTCTTCCATATGTACACCCAATTCATTGCAGATTCCAAATGGTTAATGCAGAATTGAAGTGGTTTTATCATAAGAATCGATATATGACACCTTGTATTCCCTAGGCAAGCAATCTTGTCTTCTAAATCTTCTGCTGTTTCCAAGCTCTGTGACATTTGGTTCAAGTGTGGATGTCTTTCCCATGCAATCCCGTTGTTGTACATCCATCACTGCAATTTAGGTTCTTACAACAACAACAAAAAGGCCAGGCTTGCACACAAAATGTTTCTGAGTTGCACTGTTTGAGGATGCTTTCGTGTTTAAAACATAAAACGTAAGAAAATCTTAGTATTTCAAACACAGATTGAAGATTTTAAAAAATGCAGAGAATGAATGAATGAAATCACAGGGAATTAATGAAAATATTTAGGGAATGAAAGAATTGTGGAATGAACAAAGAAATTGGTAGGGAAAATATAATGTCTGAGGGAAAGGATAAAAAAATTAGAGGGAATTAATAAAACGGTTAAGGAAAGGATTAAAAAGGGAGGATTAGCATGCCTTAAATAAATAAATATAATGACCACTACAGGCTCTAGAATATACTGTATTTATTCGTGGGGGACAGTAAATGTTTCAGAGTGGCATGAAGAATATTGCATTTTAATCCCAAATTAAAATCGATTTTAATAAATTGATCCATGATAACAACATGCACATGAATCTACAGGTTTAGTGTAATTCATTAGTAGGCCTACCCCAAAGGCAATTGCACATGCAGAAGCTAATTTTCCTGGGGTTCACAAAAAACACGGCAGAGAACAGAACAGTTATAGATAAGGCAACATACTATTCATTATATGACATTAAATTAAATACATAACATATACTAATAATGTAATAAATAATGAATTAAAAAAGGAGTAATAATGACACAAAGAAATTACAAATGTTTTAAAGCTGAACCTTGTGACAAAGCTTCCCACAACAACTTTGTTCTATACATACCTGACCGACGCATGACATCTGGTTTGGGTCTTTTAGGCAAAAATAAAACAACAGAAAGCTGCTACAGTATGTGGTAGGTAACTCACACTGGTTATTCCTAAAGTAAACCCTTCCTTAAGCTGCCATTATTTTCAGTTCTCTGCCACCAATGACTGGAATGAACTGCAAAATACTTGACTTGACCCTTTCAATACACCATACACCTTCAAGAACAATTTCTCTGAGCTGCAACCTGATCACTGCACGTCTGCTAAGCGCCTTATCCATCTCTACAGTGAATATCAAACTTTTCAAAATTCTACACATCCTGACTGAAAATTCTTTTTTTGTTTATATAATGGATGAAGTCAAGACAAATCATGTCAGAGCATGTTTTTTATCCTTTAATAAAGTCTTGCATTATATTAAGTCATATTCAACTAGTGTTCATATTCAACTAGTCATATACAAAATCAAGTATAATTTGGTCTCAACAAACATCAATTGAAGTGATTCTGATTAGCCATTAAGTTGCTCACATAGAATTTCCTATCTATGGGATCTCATTGTTGAAAGGTACAGATCAGGAGAGGAGTATAAAAGAATTTCGAAAGAATAACACAGTGGCTTCAGAAATTCTTTAGGCCCATTCACTTTCTCCACATTTTGAACATTATAGACAGATTTATAATTGATTATATATTTTTTCTGCCATCCATCTACACACAATACCGATAATTTTGCCGCGAAAACATTTTTTTTAAATGTGTGCCAATTTGTGCCATATTGTATCTCATGTCTCATGTACATACATAAATATTCAGACCCTTCGTCATGACACTCTAAATTGAGCTCAGATGCATCTTGTTTCCATTAATCATCCTTGAGATTTCTGTAGAACTTGACTGGAGTCCATCTGTGGCAAAGTCAGTTCATTGAACATGATATAGAAAGGCACACACCTGTCTACTATGTATAAGATCCCACATGTCACAGCGCTTGTCAGAGCAAAAAACAAGCCATGAAGTAAAAGAAACTCTCCATAGACCTCTGAGATTTGAACTGTGTTGTAGGCATCTATGGAAGGTTATAAAACAAATTATCATAATTATTAATGGAAAGACGTTTGGGACCACCATGTCTCTTCATTGAGCTGGCTGTTGACCAAAGTAACCTGGCCTGAAGGGCCTTGGTCTGAGAGGTGACCAAGAATCCTTTGGTCCCTATAGCTTCAGACTTTCTCTGCAGAGATGGGAGTAGCCTTTATGGTAGGGTGGCTTGACGGAAAGCTCCCTTGAGTAAAAGACATATGACCTGCCACCTGAAGCACTCTGGGCATGAGGACAATTGTGTATTAGGCCTGAATTCCAAGTGCTACGTCTAATGAAAATAAGGTACCACTTATCACCTCGCTAACACCATCCCTATGGTAAAGTTTTTATTTCTTTATTATCAGTATAATGGCATATTTAAAAAGACGTGTTTTTGCTTGTATGTATTGATGGCAAAAAAATGTAATCAATTATGAATGAAGTCTGTAACACAACAACATGTGTAGAAAGTGAAGGGGAAAAAGTTCAAACATGATTTGTCTTTATTTCAGCTATTACATCAACGACAGCTGCATTTTCAATAAGGGTGTGTAGACTTTGGATAGACTTTTGGATATCTGTTTTCAGTGAATGCTGAATATTATACAGGTGGTTAGGAATTTCTTAATCCAGATGTTTCCATTTCTTTAAGTACATCTTTCTTCAAATATCTTTATAAACAGGTGGGTTTTGAGGGAATTTATCATTTTCATTTTGAGAATTCATAAATAGAATTCAGGGAATTCATAAACAAAATTGAGGGATAACTTTGGATGGAACAGATACACAGTCTAGTAACTCATGAAAACTTTAGGAAAAGTATTAAAACAAATGGAGGGAAATAATTTATTTCAGTTTCTTTTTAGTTCTTACCATAACCCCTAAGGGGCTCCATAGGATCTGTCTAAGTCTGTTATCCATCTGGATGTATACAATATCTCAGGCAGTGCTGGTCTAATTTCAGTGAAACCTGTGTTAATGTAGCAACAGTAATATTGAAATAATTTAAAAAAAACATACAAATAAATGTATGGATCAGAAAACAGATGACTGATGATTTGACTGAATTGTAGCACATTGCAGCAGCATTTTGCCTGAACCAGCAAATAATGAATAGATTCAGATATTCAAATACTTAAAATATCTATAGTCAACTTGAAATTGAGCTAAAGTGAATGCAAATCTGAAATGAGTCAAATTCTGGGCTCAAACATAAGGGGGAGCAGTATACTGTTATTTCAACACAATAATTTATCCCCCAAAATAATTTCTGTATAAGTATAGGTATTTCAAAATACCTATATTTTGTATAGGTTTCAAAAATGTTGGCACCGCTACAATCAATACTTTGTGAAACTTCCCCTGGAGTGAATAATAGCACTGAGCTTCTTCCTGTAAAGTCTGACAAGGTTGGCACACTCATCCAAGGAGGAATCTTGGACCACTCCTCCATGCTGCCCATTTCAAGATCCTTGATAGTCTTTGGTTTGCGCTTGTGGACTGCCCTCTGCCAGTCAAACCAATGGTTTCCAATTGGATTCATATCCAGAGAATGAGATGGCTATTGAAATAACGTTGATTTTGTGGTCCTGCAACAATTTCTGTGTTGATGTATGTTTGGGATCATTTACATGTTGAAAGGTCCATCCACAGCCAAGTGTCAATCTCCTGGCAGAGACATCCAGGTTTGGGATAACATTTCTTGTTATTTAGTGGAATTCATTATGCTATTGATAACAATAGCCTCTAAACCAATGTTAACAAACAGCCCCCAAGCATCAATGATCCACCATGATATTTTGCTGTAGGCGTCAGGTGCATTCCCTTGTATGTGGTCCGCTTTTCTTGCCAAACATGCCAGCGGTGTGTATGGACACACAATTTCAATTGTAGTTCCAATAGTGCTTGGCACAGTTCAGACACTGCAATTTGTAGGTGGGGCTCAGTAAGGACTTCTTTTGTGCAACCCTGGCAAAGAGCTTGTTGACTTGGAGGTGCCAGATAACAGTTGATTTTGAAACTTGATAACCCCAAGATTCCACTAAACAGTGCAGTTATGAAAGTTGATACTTCTTTGCGTCCCTCACCATCTTTGTCACTGTACGTCGGGGCAATATTCACGTGTCCTCTTCTTGGCAAATTTGCAACTTCCAGAATTCAGAATCTTTTTGATTATTGTTCTCATTGATTTTTTTATATCCTTTACCAGTGTAGGTCAACAACCATCTGTAGTCTTTCAGCTGAAAGCTCTTTTGTTTTACTGATGGCGATGACAAAAGGATTGTACTTCAGCGCAATCTCATAATTATACCCTAGGGAAACAGGAACAGGTAAAAGGCATCAATCCAGTTTATGGAGACTGAGACCAACTAAAAGGCATTTAATTTCATATTTTACATAGATATTTTAAATGAGTTTTTTATTTTATTTAAAGTATCTTAGTTTTTCAGTCAATATTTTTTACCTTTTTATAATTGTAAAACACTTTTTTGGAAAACTTTGAAATTTCGATCCGTTCTTACAGACTATCACATTTCCATTGTGCCAACATGGAAATGAATAATTCATTAATGCAATAAATGAAAGAATTCTTGTATTACAAACATTTCTGCTGTCAAGCTTTTGACAAGAAGAAAAAGTAGCAAACTGCAGCAAAAAATCATGGGATTGTCACCAGACTATGCAGAAAGTAATTTTAGCAACAAAAGAAATGGAAGAGATCCTCAGGTGTCAGGGATTTCACGTTGCTTGTGAATGTGTCTGACATTTACAAAATTGCTATAACTGACTAGATGTGCCAGTTTGTGCCATATACAGACAAAGGTCTCTGCAATATTTTCCAAACATTATTTTCCAGAGAAGATAAAACATAGCCACGTTGCCAATGCACTGCAGGGGTTAAATTGGGCGGGAGCCAGCGGGAGCACCAGCACAAATGGTTGAAATGAGACTTCGGGGAGCTGAGATCGGTGCCTCCATTGGACAGCAGTTTCGGGGAGCTGAGATCGGTGCCTCCATTGGACAGCAGTTTAACATTTTAGATAGAACTGGAAAGCAGAAAGTAGGGCTCCCCCGCTCTCCCCCCAAATTAACCCGTGACAAACTGTTTATAAAACTGGGAAGATTTTGTTGTGTTACAAATGTAGTACACGTTGCATCCGCTGTCAAGACTTAAATAGGCAAGAATATTCATTTTGACAACAAAGTGTTTATATATCTTATTCTGTTTGATATTTCATCTGTTTGCGACTTGGCACACATGCTTAGGGACGTGAGTGTACCTAACCACCTCAGATGCCACAGGCCCAGTATTGATAAACTGGGGGGAATGATTAATCTTGTCAAATAGATCCGGCATTTACAAAATTACAGATTGACCAAAGGACGTTGTTGAGTCACTGGTGTTGGATAAAACATCTTCTGTTACCTTCCTAATTTTAAGATCTAGGGACCTTACCACAGTTCTGACTAATTTCAGCCTTCCATTATATTGGGCAGATTTTTCACTCCCAACATCATGGGTAGCGAGTATCGATTTTTGTCAAAAACAATGGTCCGAGGGCCAGAACACTGCACACTGTAAACTGACTATAACCAGGCCCAAAAAGAGACTTTATTCTATATGGAAAAAATAAGTGCCTTGATTACATTGAGAGGCGATCACACAATGTCTCATTTCATTTGTGAGAGTCCTTGGGAACATATTTCCAACATTTAACAAATATTGCTGTGCTGAACTCCTGGTATTTCTTGTCATTTTTTGAAAAAGAAATTACAATTTTTTATTGGGGGGCTAAAGAAATCTCGTCTGGGCAGTTCCTGCCCACAGGCTGCCTTTTGCCAAGCCATCATACAATTTCCTCAAGGTGCTTGGGTAAGACTCAGAAAGAAATCACAGTCTGACAATATTTTCCACCCACTTTATTTTACAAATGTGTTTGATCACTGCTGTAATTGATCACTGGAGATCAAAATGCATTGGACAAATTAAAAGTAGGTCTTTATATATGAAAATGTATAATAGTCATGAAAACATTGAAGTTCATGTGTAAATATCGTCCCATACAAATCTAGATAATCTCATACAAATCTAAATTTAGATTTATCGTTCTTTGTTCATCATTGCTTGAAATGAATTTGTGATGCTGTTGAATTGTATACACCTATTAATTTCTCTTTGTATATTATTTTTTCACCATCTATATATGTTATTTGTCATTACTCATTAAAATATCCCTGTTGCCAAATAGGCTATATAGAAATATGCTAAATGTTATGAATTTGGGTGGTCACTGTACATTCCATTAAATACTCACAAATAATTTGTTGAAGCCTCAAATTAATGTGTTCTAGAAGAGAGCCACAACCCATTAGAATATTCTGATTGTACTAGCTATACAAAATACAATATACTTACACAAAAAGTTTACCATATATAAAATAATGGCAAAAGTGAATGTAATGACTGTTCAATGGTAATGGATCGTAGAATTAGTACAGACATTGCTACAGACTTTTTGTGACTTGAATAAAAAGCTAAAACTAGGTTAGCTGTCCTAATTCCCTGAAAAAATACACTGTAAAAAAAATAAAATAAAAAAAAAATACACATACTAAACGTTCAGGTATTTACTGTTAATCTCCTTTTAACGAACTTGTGTTAAGACATGAATGTAAAAACACATCATGACATCATCAACCCTTTAGGTGTTTCAGTTTGGTCCCAGAACCTTTCCCTAGCCCATAGCAATACTGGCTTTCCTTGTGGACTGAGTGGAACTATTCCTCCGCAACACCTGGAACTAACACAACATGTTTAGAACTAAGCAACTTCTTCAAATAGTCTAAAAGGCTCCATCTAGGGAAAGGTTACTAATTGGGCTCAATGTAAAAGAACCTGGTATTCAGGCATATTGTTAAAGCATTACCATGGCATGGAGTTGTCATGCATCAAGATCTAGACAGTGTTAGAAGAAAACCCCCAAAAACAAAGAAATTGTCATGAGAAAGATAGGTATCTAAAAACAAGTAAACACTTAAAATCTCACCAAGAAAAAGAACACCAACATCATAACTATAAGATAATCATTAATTATAGCAACAACAACCATAACAATCATTAATAATAACACTTGTCATAATCATGACAATAATCAACACAGACTAAGTTAGCATTGTGTATAGGAAGATTGTCAAAAGAAAATCTGTATTTATCAACATCTCGATCAAGTCATGTCCTGAATGATGTCCGATTTATATCTTCTGTCCATTTATAATCAGTGAAACATGTTGTATACTATAGACGATAAAGTTGTAAGTTTCTCTCAGTACAAATCTCTAAATTATCTTAAGAAGTCTATCACATTGTACAGCCTCATGCATCACCACTGAGTGTTCTTTTTGCAGAACGTAAACCTCAAAGACGTGATACAAATTATGTCTGTCTGTATCTGGTGCAAATATCAGGGGATTGTGCAAAATCAATTTTTGTCCTAGTGTTTCCCTCTTTGAGTTGAACCGTTAAAAAATACTACTTTTTAACTCCAGGTATCTACAGCACGTCAGTGACAATATCAACACAAAAATGAAGTGATAGCGTTAAGATATTGTTTTGTATGGACCACAGACACACATGTAGGTTAGGATAGCCCTTAATATTGTTAAGCATTATTATTGATATTATGACATTTCTACTTAATAGAGAATAGAGCGTGTTACCACAAAAGAGTAAGATCCTCTTCTGATGAAGTTAGGGCATCCTAGCCACCCAAGTCTCTTCTGAGTCTCACCTTTGTAGCCGATCGCTGAATTTTTTTGAGTCATATTATGCACTATAGTCCACTGCCTTCATACAGTCAGTTCCCTAGACACACACTTTGGCTTGCTTTGAAGCCAATCATTTTTATTGTCCTAAAGAAATGTTGGCTTGTATCAGTTCTCTGGTGAAAATTACAAATGGTGATTGTCAGACGTGCTTTCTCTGTGGTATTTTTTGTATCCCACGCATGGCTTTGAAGGTCAGTTGTATAGGTAAGCATGCAACACCTGCATCAAAGAAGAGACCCTGTAGTTGAAGTAGCTAGTCATCCTATTGGTGGGCTCAAAACAAATGTCTCAGTGCTGCATTGATTTCATTACCAACTCAGAAGTTCCTTTTCAAGCAAAGTGATTCATGGCTCAATCACATTTGGTTGTCCTGGTGGCGATAGTTTGAATGAGTGGGAGCTCCAGGTGAAAGTTGCTCTTAGGCACAGATCTAAGATAAGATCTCCCAAATACTGAACATAACTAATTAGACAGGGGTCTAATGAAAACACTGACCTTACACCAGTTAGAGTGGGCAACTAGAGAAAACTATATAGGGAAACTACTGATCCTGCTGTCTCCTGCAGATGGTGTCAGGCAGTGGTGGCTCTGATTTCAGACACCCCCT
>JACXGI010001364.1:72594-95167 GCA_016801175.1 Esox masquinongy
CACACACACACACACACACACACACACACACACACACACACACACACACACACACACACACACACCCTTCAGGTCACTCATTCATTCACACAGGAAGTGACTATCAACAGCTCAGTTTTTCTACATGTCACAACGAGGTTAGCTGGCTCACACACACACCGCTCGCCGGATTCAAAACCCCACACCATCATCATCACCAAGAATATCATCAGTCCAATGCTTCAGTATCATTTGATACAAGTGTGTCCTATTATTTTTATGTACTATTCCGTATGAAAAAGCATTCAATGTTACCCTGTATCATTTCTTGATGAATCATCTTCTTCTAATATGGCTCAAAGTTTTTTACTCTGTAAAACATTTATTATAAAACATTTTTCTTTACTAGGTCCTAGCTATTTAATTTCTTCCATAATCCAGTAACTCATGGCACCAGTGCATATGGCAATAGGACACGTTTTGATATGAAATATGGCTGATGTATCACATGTATAAAAAGGGCAGGATAATTCCGTACCATTTTTACCAGCAAACAACTGCTAGTCGATCTCTAAGCAGGTCCTTTTCCACCTTATATTTACAGATTGATTTACCACGTGTCCTTCTCTATCCTTCTCATTATCATATGACTACTCTCTCCATGGAGTTCACACAAACAGTAGGTAGAATTTGCCCTTAACACTGATACAGGGTCAGATATTGTTTCATCCCCCTAACACTTGTGGGTATATTTAGGGGCGAGATAATCTGATCCTAGATCTGTAGTCAAGGGCAATTTCTACCTGGAGCCTCTCACACCGTCACTTCATTCTTACTGCCTGTCCTGATGCCCTGACTACCTCCTCCCCCTCCCCCCCCCCCTCCTCCTCCTGTCCCGCCACTGCCCCCTCCTGGTATGAAGTGTAACTGCTCAATAGTGTTTTGCCTCTTAGCGGCGAAAGCCATCCTCTTGGCACTGTGGCCCCCGAGTGTCCCTGTTCCCATGACAACCCCCGCCCCTGGCATCTCGCTACCACCCCAGCCCCCCATGCCTCCGCCAATGCCTCCGCTCATATGGCCTGTCATGCCCTGGCTCCTCTCCTGCTCCCTACCGGAGGTGGGGTGGGAGTTCATCTTGATCATGTGGTGGCGGTCCAGGGAGGGCGTGGCACACACATTCTGCTGAGACTGGGCCTTCTGCTGTGGGGTGAGACCTCCCCGGGGAAGAGTGGGAGCCATGACTCCGCCGGCTCCATGTGCGTACGGATCCGATACACCCACTCCCATCCCGCCGACCCCTCTACCCATCCTCTCCTCCAGGTGATCCGGGGACATGAGCAGGCGGTCCTGGGGCCGGTCCTGGGGTCTCTCCTGGGGCCGGTCCTGGGGTCGCTCCTGGGGCCGGTCCTTGGGCTTCCGTGTCAGGGTTTGGGTGTTGGAGTTCTTGGTAGCAGCAGCCATGGCTTTATAGTACTGGTGCTGCTGGTTTTTGGACATTCTGGAGAGGGTCCCGGTGTTCCCCGGGACATCCCCCATGTTTAGAAGCTGGTCTTGGGACATGACCTTCCTGGCAGGCTTGGAGAGAGTTTCGTAGTTAGGGTTGTAGTGCTGCTCAGATGGGTCCAGGGGGTAGGGGTTGACTGTGGGGGAGATTGGGGGAAGTCCTGTGGGTTGGATCCAGGGTCGAGGGGCATGGCGGGGGAGGGTGCCCCTCCCACCCATGGTGTAGTCTCCGCCCCAGGGGAGGTGATGACTGGAGGACTGGAGTGCAGGCTGGGCGGTGTGGGGACGCCTCTTCGTTGTGCAGTAGCCTGACGAATATTCATCAAGACCACCCTTTTCTGGAATCAAAATAAGACTTGTAAAAACATAACTTGTAGCACTAGCAGTTTTCTAGTTCCTGTGTGCTACTCACCTAGGCGCTTTAGTGAGGAGTATCTGTTCAGCTCAGGCTTGGTCGCATTCTCATATGATGGAGGCAGCTGGGCCAGGTTGTGGAGCGAGTGGTGGAAGGAAGGTTGGCTTTTAGTGTTGTTATGTTTGCTGGACAAAAGAGTGCCTCCAGCCGCCAGCTGAGCATTGTTCATACGTGGGGCTCGTTCTGTGGGTGTCAAATGACAGCTAAGTTAGTGCGTTATTTTCTTGATGGAATGTTGTTTTTCCATGGGATTGGCTTTATCTATTACGGTTAGTATCACTGACATGAAAAACCACATAGTGCTCTCAATTACATTACTGTGAAACAAAAAAGGACAGTAGAAGTCTTATTCTTTATAAAATGGATTATAAAGAATTGTTTCATTGTCAATTTACAAACAATACCCTGTAGTGACCAAGCAAAATATTTTTTGCAAATTAACAAATAAAAAACTGAAATATCACATTTACACGTGTTCGGACCCTGTTCTATGACACTTGAAATTGAGCTCAGGTGCATTCTGTTTCCAATGATTGTCCTTGAGTTTCTACAACTTGACTTGAGTCCACCTGTGGTAAATTCAATTGATTTTACATGATTTGGAAAGGTGGAGCCAGCATAATGCTGTGGGGATATTTTTCAGTGACATGGACAAGAGAGACTAGTCAGGAGAAAAAAGGATTAATGGAGCACAGTAAAGAAAGATTCTTAATGAAAACCTGTTACTGAGCGGACTCAGGACCTCAGACTGGGGCAAAGGTTCACCCTTCAATAGGATAATGACTCTAAGCACACATCCAAGAGAAATCAGGAGTGGCTTCAGGATAAGTCTGTGAATGTCCTTGAGTGGCTAAGACAGAGCCCAGACTTGAATCAAACATCTCTGGAGAGACCTGAAAATGGATGGGGAAGCCACATTCCCCATCCAACCTGACAAAGCTTGAGAGGATCTCCAGAGAGGAATGGGAGAAACTTCCCAAATACAGGTGTGCCAAACTAGAGTCACACCCAGGACTCAAGGCTGTAATCGCTGCCAAAAGTGCTTCAACAAAGTGCTGAGTGAAGGGATCTGAATACTCCTGTAAACGTGATATTTCTGTTTTTTATTTTGTGTTTTTGCTTGGTCATTGCAGTATATTGTGTGTAGATTCATGAGGGAAAAAATCTATTCAATCCTTTTTAGAAAATGGCTGTAAAGTGAAAAAAGATGTAGAAAAAGTGAAGTATATATATATATGTAATATATATATATATATATATATATATATATATATATATATATATATATATATATACACTGCAAATGCTTTGAGAGTATTTACTATGTACTGTGAAGCATGTTGGAATTATAGTCCTTTTATACATAGTTCCCCCTATGTTTTAGGGGAACACAAGTAATTGGACAGCTGGCTGCTAAGCCACTGAATTGTCACTAGAGTTCATTCTAGGTATGGCATTTGCATTTGGAATCTGCTGCTGCTCTTTCTCAAAAGGAAGAGAAAAGACGTGTCAGTGCTAGTAAAGCAGATCACCATGAGGATAAATAATCAGAATAAATTCAGAGACATAGCCAAAGCACTAGGTGTATCAAAATCAACTGTTCGGTAGATCAATAAGAGACAACTGTTAAGAGACAATCTACCAAGAGGCTCCAGTAAGCCTCAAGATCAGAGCCAAACAGAAAAACATTTCAGTGTATCATTGGTAATATGAGTAATATGAAAGTTTTGGTCAGGGGTTTGAATACTTCTTTTGGCCAGGCACTGCATAAATATTTTTTAAAACAGATCCTTTGAAAAGGCTCCTATCCTCAATCCACCTGAAATGGATGGGTTTTATTGTGTATTATAGTAAAGGGCCCCCAGCTGTCTTACCGATGGTTGCAGTGTGCTTGGGACTGGTTCCTGAGTGGATAAAATTATGTTGAATATTCCCCACTGCAAAACAAACAAACAAACGAAATAAATTAACCAGCTTTCGAACAACATTGCATCGAGTGCAGATATAATGTGTATGTGTCTGTGCGTATGTACAAATGTACATTAGGGAGACAGCCGAGCAATACATTTGTTAATTTGTAAAATGTGTTAAACTGTAGATGTTTGCCAGCTTCATTGTGTATTATTCACATTAACACCAAGGCAGTCATCTTCTTCTACATAACCTGGGCCAATTTACGGTTACATGCTCAGTCACATATCCCTTACAAGGCCTGTGGACAGCAACCAAGGTACTGTGATTCTAATATACATAACTCTCCGTCTTTTACCCCCACCCCTTCCATTCAAGGCTGTTTTAAATAAGCCCAAAGCCCAACCAAATCACTAAATATTTTAAATATTTTTGAAACATAAACATTGTACTACATCAGTTTTTCCCAATAACAGGGCCCAGGTCTTTTATCATTAAAAACAACTACTGTTTTACCCCCAACTAAACACTTCCAGTGGCCACTTACATCTGTTGTCTTTGCTGGGTAGACAAGGGGCGTAGAGGTTTTTGGGAGGTCTACCAAGCGTGCCCTGTCCCTCCCCTGGAGCACACAGAACCACACTGTTGTTCCTCTCGTCCTGCTGCACTGGACTGGACTGGTGACGCAACATGTCCACCAGGGCTCTGAGGAAAGGACGAACCAAAAAGATCATCCAAACTGCTTTAACATACCGGTAATGAAATGGTGTAATGTGTTATATTGGCTGTAGTAAGAAGTCAACGTTAGCAATCATTAAGTTAAGTCAGATTCTATTAATAAAACATGCTAAAAGCATGTTTATACAACATTGCCATATTATTAAAGAACGTGACTGTTATGACTGTCTGCCTGTTAATCCGCGTCAGCCTGTCTTTTTCAGTCTGTCCGTATGTCAGTTCTGTGTGACTGCCTGCAGGTCTTACTGTCTGTTCATGTCTGGACTGTGTGACTGTCTGCAGGTCTTACTGTCTGTTCATGTCTGGACCGTGACTGACCGACCCGTCACCTCACCTGGGCATGTTGATTTCTCCATGGTTGGCCTGCCGTGACACCTTGTTGAACATTATCTTAATTCCCACAGCAACTGCCACCATGAACACAATCACTCCTCCAATCACAAAGCCTGTGTTGTGGCTCAGCGGCTGCAGGGGGTCCTGTTCTGGCTCCTCATCATCCAGGGGGATGGCGTTTGGCGGCTGGGTCTTGGCCCAGTCCGGGGAGTCGTAGTTGTTACAGCTGCTCTGCTCCAGACGGCGGTTACGGTCAGGGCAGCAGAAGCGATAATGGCAGGTGCCGCAGCAGTAAATGAATCCATCATTGGAACAATTAAACGTGCTGTCCAACTGACCCATGACGTCGTAGTAACCATGGCACACGTCCACGTCCACCAGTCTGCGGGGAGGAGGTGCCACCTGGGCCGCTCCCAAAGGTGGAGCTAACGCTCCTGCCGCTGCGGATGTTACATTCTTGGGGAACATGATCTGGGCCAGGGGTCGCGGAAGGGGCTCCAGAACCCCAGGGGATTCTGGAAGTTTCTCTGGAACTTTGGGGCCGCCCCGGAGGGCAGTGGGTTGGAGATTGGCATGTATAGCCAGAAGGAGGAGAGATGGGCTGGGGGCAGTCTGAGGGGGGTCGGTGGAGCCCCCCTGGCGAGACCAGGGGTTTGTGAGTAGAGAGGAGGAAGGAAGAGAGGAGAAGTTGTCCTCGGTGGTGATAAGTGGGGCAGCGAGGAGAGAGAGGAGGGAGACGGCGAAGACTAGAATATTGGTGGTGGGCGTCATTTTTACATGACTAAGAGCTCTATTTTTTATCGTTGACTCAATGCCGTTAGAATGTTTTATTTGCTTTTCAGAATTTATCCACTAAAATGTCATTTCAAACATTTAGGTGACAGGTGTGAGTTGTTTGTTATTCGTAGCTTCAAAACAGCATAAGAAATTAGTCTGATGAATTTAACGATTAAATTATAAGTTCTACAATTTTTGTGAAGTATGACGTTAAGCAGTGGTGTCAACCATTGGTGATAGAGGTATTAATTATGTTCCATTATCATTTTTTGCACTCCAATAAAATTGAAAAGAATTGATCTGTATGAGTGTCTCAGAGTAACTATGGCCAATTGAACATGATCTTGATCAAAGATTATTGTCTTCTTATTCCTAGATAGAATCTATCTATCATACAAATGGTACCTATAAATCATGTGAAGTTTGAAGTTATAACATTCATTTGCAAAAATACATAGATAGATGGAATCTCCTTGAATGAAAAGTCAAACAGAAGCATTTTACTTTCACCATCACGTTTACCTGAGCGTGTTGTGCTTTGTTCAACAAGAAGTAAGCTCATTAATGAGTTATGGCAATTTTAGACATTTCCTTTCGGTTATGGCACATATAAAATAATCTGTCACAAAATGACACAAAGGCCTATATTTTTAAGGGCAAGAGTCCTCTGTAAACAATGTTCCTAAAATGTAAACAGTTTCCCTCACTCTATTTCCAGTTAATAATTTAACTATGTACTTTTGGCACTAGATACATTTAAAGGTGGCACTTATAATCAACCTGTAGACTAATCTTGTTAGAAAAAGTATCAAAATCTCTCCATATAAATGTCTACATTTTTTAAGCTCATGCTAAATAAATAATTTGTGCTAAATAAATCTTGTACTAAATAATTTGCATTCCGGTGCTTTTAGATGTTGCAGACCATTTGAATGGCAGTTGGAGAATTTGTGGTTCTTAATGGGTCAGGGCACTGATTGGCTGTTGTGTAGTGTAAACGTTAGTGTGTGACTATAAAGCAGGACATAGCCCTGCCAGGCTTTAAAACAGCACTGGGCCCTAACTACATATATGCATTGGCGTCTTATTTACCTAAATGTTTTATGGTCTTATCTAAAATGCATAGGCATTTGCCTGGCACTTTCTGTTCTTCAGACTGGGTGGAAGGCTACTGAGCCAGCGCCCTACATTAAGGACCAAGTTTAGAGGATGATGAATCCACAAATAAGCAGGACATTTAAAATGGCACAACAGGTTGTATCATATCATATGGACAGCTGACAAAACAGTATTAATTTAAGCTAGAGATCTGTGTTTTTGCTATAAAACTGAGCATGGTCTAGTGTAGAATCTCAAGTTTCATTATAATGTTTGAGAACTGGACAGCACACTGTAGTGCACATATGCCATTCCTTCAATAACTCTGATTATTCCTGATTTGGACCTAAGACTGAAAGAAAAACATTTTAGGAGGGAAATATGTAAATGTGTAAAGTTATTGTGTCTGAGGTTATTGGTGATAATAGACAGAGGCAGCACCGTCTCCCACACAAATTATAATTCTATATAATTATCAAAACGCTCCCTACACATCACCGAGCATGTAGGCATCGCTGCTGACATCGCTGATGGCTCCACTTCAATGGTTTCAATAGGTTCCTGTAACCTTCCAAGAAAAGTTCAGTGATGAAAAACAATGGAGAGTACAACCAGTAGTTCTCACTGTGGTTCCACAAAACTTGTTATAAAGAACGCATCTGTTCCCTGAACGTTCTGCTTGATATCCTAGATTGTCTCCAGATTTTGTTGAAGAGGATTAGGCCTGGAATGTCCTCACAGATTTGTGGATCCTGTATAGAGCACAAATTAATTAATCGATTAGGAAAGCATGAACACACACGCACACCCACACACAAACTCCCTAGTATCCTGAAGCACCAACACACAACCTAACATCCACTCCGGACACTCATGAATTGCACTTATTAAGGAGGAATTGCGAACTAGCGATGTGTTGTGCAATGACTAGTAGTTACCATAGACTTCCAATCCTAAGCTAGTTGCATTGGCTGGCAAATCTTTATACTGGATACAGAGACATACAAACAGAATCCAAACGTTCATCTGACTCTGTTGAATACATTGCCAAAATGTGCACGTATATGAGAGCTAAATACCACGTATACGTTTTGACAAGCATTGGTACAGATCTTCAGCCAGGTATGTACTGTGGCAATTTTCATTTCTTAGTTGTTTCAGAAGCTTGTTGCCTTTAGTCTTCTCTTCAGCACATGAAATGCATGCTTAATTGGATTTCAATCATGTGACATTCAAGAACTTTTTGGACCTGAAAAATACTTTGGTAGCTATAGCTATGTGCTTGGGGTCACTGACCTGCAACAGAATAAAGCATTGTCCAATTTGTTTAGAGGAATCTAGATCTATCTGAGCAGACAAAATATTTCTGTACACTTCAAAATTCATCCTGCTGCAGTATTCAGAAGTTTCACTAATGAAGACAAGTGAGCTAGTTCCAGTTTTTCTTGATTATAGTGAGCATTCTTTGGTAATCCATATTAGAGGTCCTCCCTGGTCTTCAAAGTTGTTTGCCATTGCTGAGCTCACCAGTTCTTTCTTTTCATTAATGTACCAAACAGCTGATACTAAACAATTCTGATCTGCCCATCTCAAGATTGCCAGCTTGACTTTCATCAACACTTCATTGGTCCTCATATTGTCAGACACCAGAAACAGACTCCAAATGCAAATACAAAGCCTATAAGAGACTAGACACTGACAGTTCTTGTGAATGCACTAACGATGCAAACAAACAACTGTTAATAGAGAGTTGTGAAGTCAATTGTCAAACACTTGGGGACCATGTAGGAAACATACTGTCATTTTCAAATGGTTCATCAAATGTGAATGAAAATTACCTGAATTGTGTGTTTTGGAGTATATAGCAAAAATGAAATGTGTTACTGTACAATATTTTTTCAGTGGAGACAGGGTCAACATTCTCAAAAAGTGGCCTTAAAGATCTGGGCATCTCAGGTAGATCATGTGCCAATCATCTATGTCAAAACCAGCCACACCATAGAAAATCTGTGACAGTGTGATCCACCAATTGATTTCACAATGTTCTCATAATAATAATGATTAGAAGTTACATTTGAAAGCCATTGCACACAAAGTCTAATAAATCCAACCATTTTATGGCAATAGTACAAAAAAATTGTAATGTTTTGATATGTATTATAAATCTCAGAATAGTTTCACAACATATTCTCACGCAATATCTTCTGTACTACTTCGCCTACACTTTGTAAAGGTACCCTAAAAGTTACTTGTCACTTAATCACAGAATTGGGATACCTCCACAGTGTTTTCACTGTGACAGAACATTTGTTTTTCATTAACCTAGAGGACATTGCTTCTACTGACAAAATGTAATCAATCAAAACTATTGGCAAAGATAATTAATGGACTTGTGGATGGTTGTTTCCTAAGACAGACTTCAGTCATAGGTGAAAGCAATTGTATATTTTTAATAATTGACATATATTCCAAGTGCCACAACCTTACTTCAGACAATCAAGCCATTGCATAAATAGTACATTTGGCTAAAATATAAATTATACACTGCCAGAAATTCCTCATGATTTAACTTGGAAGAAAAAAGCTATTAGAATATGTTAAATTGTTAACCAATTTAAATTATGCCATTTTAGTGTTTGCCATTACAAGTCACAGCCACTACCCCTGTGATATTAGAGTGTTAGTGGCAGGAACATGACTGTATGAACATTTATGTGATGTTATGTGTGTGTGGTGTGTGTGTGTGTGCTAAGTCTGTTAGTGTGTCTGTGCCTTGTGCAGGAGCATGAGATCCTGAAAAGCGGTTAAGAGAGGGAGAGAGAAAGGGAAAACAGAGAGAGCAGGGGGATAAATGCAGGGTAGGGATTTAAATGAGCGGAGAGAGTTGGTGGGGAGCAGGAAGAGCCAGAGGTATAGACGCAGAGACGGTTGTGAGTGGGAGGGAGGTGTGTGGGTGGCACAGAATACAGTACATTTCTCCCAGCACTTACCATTACAACACAGCACACAAACACCACAGCTAAACAGACCCACAAATGCACAACCCAGACACCATAACAAGATAGGTGTGGGGACACAGCCAGCATTAGATAAGATGGAAGACAGTGGTTTACATGTCCTTTCACTTGCATCTGGAAGATCTACGCGACATACAATTTGTGGCAGCATGTGTGGCACTCAGAGAGAGAATGTGTGTGTGTGTGTGTGTGTGTGTGTGTGTGTGTGTGTGATAGCGGTACACTCTACAGGCATTCTGAGCCCTTTTCTCCCTCTCTCCTTTCATTGCTCTTGCTTTCTCCTCTCACCCATCTCCCTCTTCCTCCTATTCGCTCTCTTTCTCAGATTCAGTGCGTGGGCTGAGGCAGCTAACTCTCTTAGAATAGCATTGCATCGCTGTCTGTGTGTGAGAGGAATGGATGGAAAGTGAGAGTCCAAGCTATTACCTATTAGCCAAATCTCAAACTTCTACAGTATATGTCCTTTATCACGTGTTCTCTATGACGCCACCACCCCATCATCACATTTGTTATAACTAATTAATAACATCTATTCTTATGAAAAGGCATCCTGACTAACATTTTCCAGTATGATATACTAATGCAGAACTCACAAGTCATTACTAAATATGCTAATTTGAGTGAAACAAAATGCTGTTGTAATTTCAGTAATGTACCATCAACATACACAGCAAAAAAGTAAAAAAATGCCCAACACTGTGGCATTGTAGGTTAGATGTCTCTTCCTACAGATGGGTATTTACCGGTATAAGAATAGGGGTTGGGGGCAGGCCGTCTCACCATACTGTATGCAAACGAAGGGAGGCAGAAAAGAAGGGAGGGACCTAGAGAATGAATGGGAAGGAAAGGTGAAGGGCATAACATTCAGTGTTCTGAATATCATGTAGATGGAACTGATGGAATGACATCATGTCATGCCTCTTGAAAGGTGAACTCTTGGATTTGTCACATGATATGAATTGTAATATATTATACAGACTTTTCAGGTTGTGGCGTATCATACAAATTCTGGGATGTGGTGCCAAAATGGATCACGTTGCAGGTCTAAACAAAAAACAGGGACCCATTTTGCCTCATATGACCACAACTTTCACAACTACTGGCTTATACAAAAGCTCAACAGCGCATCCTAAACTTATTAAGAACAAACACACAGGGTTAGCACTCCATTGTATCACAATAACAGAACAGTTCATATTAATTCATGGAACTATAGTGTGATGAAGATGTAACAATCATGGGTCACTGCACTGAATCTTAGCAGGAGGTTAATGTACAGTAGAACAGCACATTAGGGTTAGATAGCAACCAGGGTGTGAAAAGCCAAATATGCCAAATAAGTGCAATATGTTAATTTGAACAACATTTCTTCTGTATATCATATTTTGAAACAATACAGTCTGATGTGCATACTGCAACAAAACAAAATGGTTGTGATAAAAGGCCAGCAGAGAAGTAGTGCAAGCAGACTTGATTCTGAAATACCCAGTGAGTTTAACTGCGCAATGAACATGTTGCTGCATGTGTAGCCCTATCTGATGGTATATGTATGAATAGACATCTGAATACGTGTTTTTACATTGCTTAATAACTTGTAGCTCATCGGCTACTGCGCGCATCGATCATTGCATGTAGGATAAAGAGGTATGACTTGCATGTATCATTAGCGTGCGTGGGTGTATCAGCAAGCACCAGTGTGTACACTGACTGTGGCTGCGTTGGTGTGTAGTCTCATCACATTATGCCAAAGTATTAATGTATTAAAACTGTGTCAGTGTGTGTCAGCTGTGTCTCAAAACCGTGTTTATGTGATCAGTTGATTTCTGTGGCGCAGCTTTCAAATGAATTTGACGTAATGAATCATATGAATTTTCCGTACTGACATCAAATCACAATCATGCCCGATGTGGAAAGCTACATAACAAGAAATTGAAGCCAATAAAAACTATTACTAAGCATTTGTTTTGAAGTTGTTAAAAAAATAATATATGAATATATTTTCATGTCTTACCCTACCTGCGCGTTGCTTTGTAAGTTCTGCTGGAGAACAGCGGGGGAGACGGTGCGCACTGGATAGCCGCGATAAATTCGATGTGGTTAAGCAATAACGACTCTTTTAGAAACTGTTGAACTACAGTGACAAATCCTCCTCATTTTGTAGTCGGTGAACTGCTGCCCATTGTTGCCCAATGTTGTGTTCCAGCATATCCTACGACAAGATGACATATCTGCAGGCTAAATATTTTTTTACTGTAGCCTAATAGGCTATAACTATTTTAGTTACCTCAATTAATGTGGGCTGGATATTACTTTTAAAAAAGCCTACAATGACAATGTACAGTGACAAGCTTAGGGAAATCTTGTCCAACTTTTCCGGGGGAAATAATTTTCGTAACTAAATTATGTGCATAAATTCCAGGTGTTGCAAATAGAATTGTCTGCAAAAAGAAACTCGAAAAATAAGCACAATCGAACAATCCAACAAAACTCACTATAGCGAGCAAGTGCAGCAACAGGATCACATCGTCAAAAGGATCCCTCAATTAAACTACACATTCTTCCTTCGCAACCTGACGTTGCCGTTATTCCAAGCCGTTATACGAGTTCCTTCGAGTTCCGTGCCCCGATCATACAACGCCTATGGGAGCGTGAGAGCGAGCGAGCGCAAAAGATAGAAGGAGAGAGAGGCGCACCAACGGTTGCCACAGCAACTGTGTCATTATGTTGGTGGCAATTATGAAAGTGATGAAAAAGAGGTGGGGGAGAGGACTGGCGCTATCCTAGCCAGAGGAACAGTGAGGCGCGTGAGCGAATCTGTCAATCAACCATGACGGATAGGCCTAAAATTCCTTAATGTGATGGGGAAACTCTGATGGCTTTAGAGAAGTTTCCAGCATTCGATGTATTGTTCCTTACACACTGCCTAACGTATGTCTTTTTTGTGAGTGTTTTATTATGTTTGACAGAAATAGGAAGTTATGTATATTATTAACAGGGCCTAACAATCATCCAATATTAGGCTAAAGCCTTATGTCTATTCATGTTTCATCTAACAGATACATTTAGAAAACAACATCTGTATGACAGATATCTCTTCTAAGAAAGTATTTTTCTATCGAAGGTCCTGGAGAAGATAGAGCAACTCACACCTCAGCACTAACCAGCTTCGTGATGCTCTCCAGTCTTGCTTCAGGCCAATTTACAGTAGGAGACGGCTTGGGGCAAGTTGGAAATGATCTGCTGAAGGGAGCTGATACAGGATCCCCCACCGTCCGGCTTCTTCCTAAACTCAGAGCTGCTTTCGATACCGTAAAGCATACCATTCTACAGACAGCACGCTGCTATCTGTGGGATTGACCTAAACAGGTTAACCTCTTACCTCTCTTAACTGCAAGCAGTTTGGCACACTTAGTGAGGTAATGTCAGAGGTGTCCATTATAGCCTGTGGAGACACACGAGGTTCAGTGCTAGGAAGTATTCTTTTCATGGTCTACATGATCCTGCTTGGCCAAATCTTGACATGGCAGTATCCATGTAATATATAATTTAAATATTCAATTCATTTAAGGTTTGTAATGTAATCCTACAAAACCGGATTCATTATTGTATTTTAGATTGTACGTTTTTAACATTACTTGACATATTTAAAGATTAAATCTAAACACAATCAATGCAAGTTAAAGTTCGAGATGATTTTAATTTTTTCTTCCAAAAATATTTTACAATCTTGAGCATGTCTTCACACTTTATTGAAGGTGTTTGCTGTTAATAATTTAGGAAAAATCTGTAAAATAACAGTTTTTTCTCAGCAAAACCGTTAATGAAAATGTCTGTAAATTTATTGGCTTTGCCCTTTATTTGAATTAGGATATTTTATTTTTATTTTAGGGTATTTGTTTGGCAGCCATAGCTGCCAGACATTTGACCGTTTTTCATTACAGTTTATCTATTTTTTGCAGGTTATTAATCTGTTTTGTACAATAGTTTTAGAGAATTAATTTTTTCTTCCAAAATTATTTTACAATCTTCAGTGTGTGTTAACACTTTATTGAAGGTGTTTGTTTGTAATAATTATGAAAACATCAGTAAAATAACAGTTTTTCTCTGCTGAACTTTTAGTGCTGTAACTTTATTGAAGGTGTTTGCTTGTAATTATTTAGGAAAAATCTGAAAAACCTTTAATGAAAATGTCCATCGTTTTTGCCCTTTATTTGAATTAAGATATTTTACTTTACTTTTAGGGTATTCGTTTGGCAGCCGTAGCTGCCAGTCATTTGACCTTTTTTTACAGTAGAAGTTTCTTAAAATGTTCATAAAATATAAGCTTTAAGATTACCTTGAAATATCCTCAATTGAAAACATATTGAAGAAATACAAAAGAAATTGATACATCTACAAGATTTTCACTGTTTCAATGAAAGTGTGGTTGGAAGCTTAATTACAAAAAAAGTAAAATCAAAACATAGCACAAAAGGTTATTACTGGGAGAGTGACCGACTTTAGAAAAGTATGTCAGTAACTTTTCATCAGCTAGCCACGTTTTTCCAAGCTAGGCTAGCCTGGCCAGTTAGCTAGTTACAAGCTAGATACAGATAGACAATCACATTGAATCGGTCAATAACATGATGACAGCTGTTAGAAAACTGTGTTCATGTGTATCTCTAGTGAATTTACACCATTCAGCAAATGATCATAAATCTGATTCACTTATCATGAACTGTGTTGTATAAGTCTAGTGCACCGACCGAATAGCCCAGCAGCAGCATACCCACTCAAACAGACGTATTTTCAAACTTGACCGGTGAAAGGCGCGCACAGTTCAAAGATCAAGTTCAAAAGGTTTATTTGTCATTTGCAATAACAAGTTACGGCAATGAAATGCTTGGTTTTCCTACTCCCGACAGTGCAGTTAAAAGTTAAAAAGTAACAGTAATTATAATTTAAAAAAATAAGATAACACAATCAATCAGTAGTAACACTATACAAAAACACACATCAATAATAATAACTATACAACTATACAACCGTGGTGCAATGTAAAAGTGACAGGTGTGCATGATATAAGTGGCAGATGTGCATGATATAAAGTGACAGGTGCGCATGGACTATGGATGGAAGGGAAGAGGGGTTCCCGAGTTGAGCAGCCTTACAGCCTGTGGAAAGAAGCTGTCCCGTAGCCTGTTTGTTTTGGACTGAATACTCCTGTACCTTCTGCCTGACAGCAGATTGGTAAACAGTCCGTGGCATGGGTGGCTGGGATCTGTAATGATCCGTTTGCTCCTCCTCCTACACCTCTCTGTGTAGAGATCTTGCAGGGATGGCAGATCAGACCTTGTGATGCGCTCTGCTGTTTTAATCACCCTCTGAAGTGCTCTGCAGTCGAGGGCGGTGCAGCTGCCATACCAGGTGGTGACACAGCCGGTCAGGATACTCTCAGTAGTGCATCTGTAGAAGTTGGTGAGTATCCTGGAATCCATGCCAAATCTCCTTAATCGGCATAGGAAAAAGAGCCGTTTCCTGGCCTCCTTCACCACGACGACGTTAGAGTGATGAGACCAGGTCAAGTCATCACTGATGTTGACACCGAGGAACCTGATGTTGTGAACTCTATCTACTGCAGACCCATTGATGTGTATGGGGGCGTGGTCTCCCTGCCACTGCTTCCTGTGATCAACAATCATCTCCTTCGTTTTGCTGATATTGAGCTGGAGGTTGTTATCCTGACACCACAAAGTCAGTGACCTTACTTCGTCTCTATAGGCTGACTCGTCATTGTCAGAGATCAGGCCTATGATGGTGGTATCATCAGCAAACTTAACGATGGTGTTGGAGACATGAGTTGCCAGGCAGTCGTGGGTGAAGAGAGAGTACAGGAGCGGGCTCAGCACACAGCCCTGGGGGGAACCAGTACTGAGAGTCAGTGAGGAGGAGGTGGCGTTGCCCATCCGCCCCACCTGGGGTCTGCCCGTCAGGAAGTTCAGGATCCATCGGCACAAAGTGGGGTCGAGACCCAGATCTCTGAGCTTAACCGCCAGCTTGTGGGGCACAATGGTGTTGAAGGCTGAGCTATAGTCACTGAACAGCATTCCCACATATGTGTTCCTTTTGTCCAGATGAGAGTGTGCAGAGTGGAGGGTCAGAGCAATGGCATCCTCTGTGGATCTGTGTTGTCTGTAGGCAAATTGTAGCGGTTGTCATTGGCCAGATTCCTGGATGACAGTCAGATTAACCAATCATGCTCAAAGCAATACGATGAGACAATCAATATAAATATTTTCAGCGTCAAAACATTCCAACTATAGGAAAAGATTACTTGTTTTAAAAGAAAGAAAAGAATAGCGTGTTCTAGTTTTATTTGTTTACATAGTGTATGAATAAAAATGTAAACGTTTTGTTAATACCAATAGGCGCCCACACACACACACACACACACACACTATACATATATATATATATATATATATATATATATATATATATATACTGGAAGACGGTTATACTGGGTCTGCAAAAATCTCCTGCAAAAATATATATGTATATATATACTGGAAGACGGTTATACTGGGTCTGCAAAAATCTCCTTACAGCCACCACTGCCACAAAACAGCTACAGAGCAAACAATGCATATGTATCCATATGACATGGAAAGCTAAGGCTGGCTTGACATCTGTGACATTACAGTTACATTCATGTAGCCCATAGAATGACCCTCATGCATTTTAACAAACTCTTGACATGTCCTTCAGAACCACTCTTATGCCAAAATGCCAACTGTGTTGTAGTTTTTCACAACCTGTTAGTTTAGGGTTAAGCATCTGCCCATAGCAACACCCATTTTCAACATTGCTGTAATTCCATACAAGTTACAACATTTGTCTTCAAACTTTTATTTAACTGCATGGAGTGAGTCAGTCCATTGCAGAGCCATTTCCCCCTCTTCTTGTCTTTATTGTTCTGCATAGCTCTGGGCCAGCCAGGTCCAAGGTGCTGACCACAGTGGTTAGGCCATTAGCCATCCCTGATAAGGGACAATGTAAATTAAATGTAGACAGTGAAAGTCTTAAATGGATTTTAGTTAGTGATGTAAGCAAAGACAACATTTCTGCCATGTTCTGCCATGAACCCTGGGCTTGCTGACCAGCATGGTCAATTCAACAGCAACGGTCCAGTTTGACAATGCATGCATGATGATTCATTTCAACACTATAGTAATGTGGTACTTGAGTGGTCCATGTATTAGTGCTGCAGCGACATGATGGCTCAGTGGTTAGCACTGTCACCTCACAGCAAGAAGGACGTAGGTTAAACTTCAACCCTGGTCCTTTCTGGGTGTTGCTTGCATGTTCTCCTTGTGTTTCTTCCAGGGACTCTGATTTCCATAATATCAAGACATGCACATTTAGATGAATAAAGTGTGTTCACTCTGTGATGCTGCTTTCCACCCAATGCATACTGGGTTACGTTCCGGTACTTCCCAAACTTTTTCTCCATGTACTGCTTTTTCTAGTTTCAACAGCGTCAGGGTAGTGTATGCCTCAGTGTGACTTGCCTCACTTTATTTTTCTCTCACACACTCTTCCTCAGGGCACTGATATAAACATGAGATTACTATTTATATAACAAATTCACATTCTAATCAGATAACATAATTACAAATACTTTAAGCTGTTTGTATGCCATATGAGTGCATGTGTAATGATGTGCTTTTCTCATCTCTGTTCACCATTTTCTCTGTAAAGCACTTTGGATAAACTGTGTTGTGTTTAAAGCGCTATATAAAAAAAGTTGACTCGACTTAACTTCATTTAGCCAAAATAAAAGTTTCATTAATATTCTTTTCTCTTTTTTTCCCCCACTGACTAGACAACTATACATTATGTTTGATGTAATTAAAAAAGTTTGCTAAATTTATATCTAGAATTAGAGTTTGAACGTAAAAGTAGGCTACACATAAATATAAAACCAATAAGATTTACCTTAAAAAGACAAAGTAAATTGTTAAATTGTTAGTATGGTCATAAACCTTTATATAATGAGCTACATATTTAATTTCAGATAATTATTGTCATTTTACATGCATTTATCTGTAATTTAAGAAAACAGAAAAAATACTGCATAAATTATATAGTAATTGTTCGGTAAAATAGGTTGGTGAGGAATATATGTAATCTGTCATTATTGGCATAATACTTAAAATAACAGTTGGATTGTTAATTTACAGATAATGTCCGTAATTTTACAGTTTTGTATACAATTTAAAAAAACAGAAAATCACTGTAAAAATTTGAGCGTTATTTTCTGTAAAATTAGGATTTTTTTGTTTTACAGTGCACTGCTCCACAGCCTACACAAAGGTGTTCATTAACAACAGGTCTGATGCAACATCTGCTCTGTCAACCTCATGCTAATGTCCGAGTGGGATTCATTTGTTTTAATATTTCCATCAACTAAATAGCAGCAAGACGAAAGCAGCGCTGATAGGCAATGCACAGCAGATCACCCACTCCTACAGTCGGCCACATCATTCCCCTCTCTGTCACCAAGCTGAGTGTGAAATTTGACCTTGCTGTCTATTTTAATGCCCACTTTAGCAGCGTCTATAAAACTGAATTATTTCCACAGAAGACCTCTCGCCATAGAACCTGTATTAGACGTGTTATTCATCACTCCCATCCTTGCTGATCTCAACTGGCTTCCAGTCCCTCAAATAACTGAATCCTCCTCCCAGTCTACAAAATCTTAAATAGTATTGGACCAGCCTGTACAGTATCCGAGCTACTTACCCCAATGAACATCCACCCACCCAGTTGTCAAGCCACACCTCATTCCTTTGTGAACCAAGGACCCAGTTCCAAACCATGGACCACACCTTTGTACCTCCCTCCCTGACAAGCTGAGGGCTGTTCAGAATGTTGAGGGTTTTAAAGCATCATTTCAGATAGCCTGCCTTTCCTCCTAAACTTTAATTACAATATGGGTATATTTGTGTGTGTGTGTATATATATATATATATATATATATATATATATATATATATACACATATAAATATATACACACATATATATATACACACACACACACTATTTTTGTATACATTAGGCACTGTTAGATTCTTCTTCTACAATGAAAATCAGTTCACAAATGTTGTAAATTACTTTATTAATAGCACGAAACCTTTCCTCCATGTTGTGGCCGTGGGTGGTCAAGCAGTCTAAGCAGCTGGCTCCGTTGGGCGTGCAGATGCAGTATAGGTTTAAATCTGGCCCACAGCTCTTTCAGCAAAAACTCTTTCACACTACCTCTATTAATATAGTATAAATTCTTAAGAAAAAAAATATCTACAGTGCCTTTGTAAAGTATTCAGACCCTTACACATTTTGTTCCATTACAGAATTCATTTATATTACATTTTTTGCAATCAATCCACACATAATACATTATGAAATAGCAAAAACATTTTCAGAAATGTTGTCCCAATTTATTTAAAATAAAAAGCTAAAATATCACCTGTACATAAGTATTCAGATCTTTATATTCAGTACTTTCTAGAAGCAACTTTGGCAGCGACCACAGCTTTGAGTGTTCTTGGGTATGCCTCTACCAGCCTTGCACAACTGGATTTGGGCAATTTCTTCCATTCGTTTTTGTGGTTCCTGTCAAGATAGGATGAACTGAAATGTCCAGAACTCCTCACAGATGTTCAGTCAGGCTCAAGTCCAGAGTTTGAATGGGCCACTCAAGGTAGTTTCTGAAAACTACTCCAGTTCTGTCTTGCTTGTGTGCTTCAGGTCATTGTTTTATTGAAAGATGAATTTTCACCCCAGTCTGAGGTCCTGTGTTCGGTAGATCAGGTTTTCCCCAAGGACCTCTCTATATTTTCTTCCGTTCATCTTTCCCCCAATCTTTTCCAGTCTCCGCCACTGAGAAGCATCCCCATAGCATGATGCTACCACCCCCATGCTTCACCATTGGGATGGTGAAGCCAAGTGATGAGTTAGACTTTTGCCAGACTTGGTGCTTGTCATTCATTATGTAATAGTTGTACTTTGGTCTTCTCTGACAAGTTCTTTTTTTTAGTGTTTCTGTGAGCCTATGGGCAGCACCACTGAGAATTACCACAATCTCATTCAAGTATAATTGTCTGATCTTATTTAAGCACAGGTTAACGAATTATTGGCCAGGCATGGAATTAGCAAGAAGTCAGGCAGCCATTTCCACCCAAGTACATGGCTGGCGGCTCTTAATGCTTCTCACTAAAGTACAGCCCTCATTATGAATACCTGCTGGCTGAGGGCACATCCCAGTGGATCCCATGGATTTCATGACAATTGGCGAGTCTAAGATCTAAATCTGTCTAGTTAGGAAGCATTAGCGATTCTGAATCAATGTCACCTGTTTTGATGCAAATTAAAGAGACAACAGGGGCATAGGAGAGGCAACAAAGACAACCCCCCCAAAAGGAATGGTTTTGCAGGAGGTGGCCACAGACAACTGCTCTCTCCTTATCCTTCCTGACTGATTCTTCTCTAATTTAGTTAGTGTCCTTGTCATTACTAGTAGCATGAGGCGGTACCTGCAGCCCATTCAGGTTGCACAGGTGGTTCGGCTCCTCCAGGATGGCACATCCATACGTGCCGTCTCCCAATACAGTCTCGAGAGCATGGAGGAGATACCAGGAGACGGGCCATTACACGAGAGCTTGACAGGGCCGTAGAAGGGCATCAACCCAGCGGCAGGACTCGTATCTGCTCCTATGTGTGAGGAGGAACAGGAGGAGCACTGCCAGAGCCCTACAAAATGACCTCCAGCGGGCTACTGGTGTGCATGTTACTGACCAAACTGTCAGAAACAGACCCCGTGAGGGTGGCATGAGGGCCTGACGTCCTCTAGTGGGACCTGTGCTCACAGCGCAGCACCGTGCAGCTGGATTGGCATTCAAGAATGGCAGATCCGCCACTGGCACCCCGTTCTCTTCACAGATGAGAGCAGGTTCACACTGAGCACATGACAGACATGAGTCTGGACACGCCGTGGTGAACGTTATACTGCCTGCACCATCATCCTCTGGGACGTTATGTATCGGTGCATGCAATGCCACCAAGTAGCGCCACAGACTGTCCAGGAGCTCACTGATGCCCTGATCCAGGTCTGGGAGGAGATCCCCCAGGACACCATCCACAGTCTCATCAGGAGCATGCCCAGACATAGTCGGGAGTGCATACAGGCACGTGGTGGCCATACACACAACTGAGTCACATTATGAGTTGCTGTGATTAAATTCACATGTTGAAACAGACTGATTTCAATTGTTTACTTGGATTTCCGATGAGAGTTTGAATCCAGCCCTCAATCGGTTGATGATTTGTTTCTATCGACTGCTGTGTCATTTCGTTCTCAACAAATTACACAATGTACAGTAAAGATATTGATATTTAATATATTTAGTTAATCGAGACCTGATATGTGATTTAAGTGTTCCCTTAATTTTTTTGAGCAGTATACTACTGCACCATAAAGAGCAATGCCATTCACATTATAAAATAAGAAATATCATCTGAACATACTGAAGATTCAACAAAATGATTCATTAAACTTTTTTCCAAATGTATAACTTTTTATTCATTTAAATAACTTAAATGGACACAAAAATACCCGCCCGTTAAGTTTTGCACAATGACTGTTTCCCAGACACCTTTTCCCACCAAAGTTAAACACAACACTTGAGAGTGTTTCCCTGGGAAATGTAGGCCCCAACATGCATTTAGAACTGAGGGGGAAAACCTGCCCAGGAAACCCAGCCAGGAGTGCACCGAGTGGAGAGTTTATCAAATCTGTGGAGGCATCCTGTTGAGAAATACATAGTTTACATAGTTCCCCCCTCCCTCAAATCTGGCCCATATGGGAAAAGGATAGGATCAGGATAATGCCTACAACTGGGACAGAGAGATAATAGGTACAAAATGGCAAAATAGTACTAAAGACCATCTACCAGGTGTGTAGCTAAGACCATACTGAAAATATCCATAACATATGGGAAATAATGAATAAATCATAGTATGCACAATCCTGAACCCAATCCAAACCCCTATGGCTAATGATCTACTTCCCTATACACACATCAAGACATCTGAATATAGGCATGTCACTTTAAAACCATTCTTGCAAATACTGGACTATGAAAGATCAAACAAAACAAGGACAATTCTGTAAAAATGCAAAAAAAAAGTAGTCTCACAGGGGGAGAAACATTTAGAGAAACAGGGTGACATCATTAAAAACAATTAGACCAGTCTATGCCCTTCATGTCACTTATTTCAATCACTACTAGACAAACACTTCCTCATCGAACCATCCACTGACCATCTCCGGTTGGGTTCCACTCACGACAGTTGCATGATGTTCTAAAAAAAACACATACACCCTCATTCCCTTACTAATTGTTTAAGCAGTGATAGGCAACCCTAGCCCAGGACTTCATGTACGATTTAACCAACCTAGAACGCCAAGTGTCTTGAATTTGTACCACCAGTGAAGTTGTCCATGAACTATGTAGCTTCTGTGGTGTTTAGTTAGAAAGAAATGCTTGAACACTCCAGGAACAGAGCTGCCTACCCCTGGTATAAGTGGACAATTTAGACATGACAAAACATCTCATGTAAGCAGTTTCCCAATAAGAAGCTAGCTGGGAAGTACACAGTACCATCTCAGCAACAGGAGCCATGTCAAAAACAGGGATGGAAATACATTTTCTGTTTCTGCAAGACTAGCCAAGATATTGTTTGGTGAAAACTGACCCAGA
>JACXGI010001365.1:23170-36235 GCA_016801175.1 Esox masquinongy
ACACACACACACACACACACACACACACACACACACACACACACACCTTGTCATGGGGATTTATAACTGTATCAGTAGCAAGACTCATCTTAATGATCCTTCTCTCTCTCTCTTCTATTCAATCTCTCCAAGGGCGGCCTGCTTTTCCCTCTCTATCTCCCCCTGTGTAAGAGCAAGTCGAGCAGTGCAATTAGCAACACACACTCCATTAATAACGCTTAATATGCGCGGCAGAAAGACTGAATGCAACATTAACTCCTTTGACTTAAACTCTGCTGTTTCATTCCCTTCTTCATCGCGCCTGATAAAGCGAAGCTGCCCAGTGCCTCCGCGCCCAGGCCACATGGGGGAGGACAAATGGAGAGACAGAGTGTCTGTGGGGATGTAAAGATCAAAACACCAAGAGGGATGTGCAAAGACAGAGTCAGGAACACAAGGAGAGATGAGGGAGAGATCCGGAAAGAGACAAAGACAGAGAGAAAGATCAACAGAGAGAAAGAAAAAGAGAGATAGGAGAAGGAACAAGACTAAAAAAGTGGCCTTCCTCCCAGTACCTAGTAAATCTGTGGGTAACATGTCGTTGGAGTGCAGGGCCGCGCGGCATATGAATGAAGCCCTGTGTGTTTATAGAGACTGGAAGACAAGCAGCAGCACAAGGTGGCAGCTTCAGCGGGGGCAAACAGAGCAGCAAATCAGCAGTCAACCTGGAAAATCAGTGGTCAACCTGGAAAATCAGTGGTCAACCACTAGTGACTGCAGACTGGACTAACATTTACTTTGCTGACTGCAGTCGAGCCTACATTTCTCCGGTGACGTTACGGCTTTTCAGGTTCTTCTAACAGCGTGTGCGTGTTACAACGCGGCTAACCTTGTTGTAGTCGACGTGCAGTTTCTCCTGCTCACTCTCCAGCTTGTCTTTCAGGTTCTTCTGTTCCGAGATGTTGTCCTGGATCTGAATCATCCTCATGTTCCTCTCTGCATAGCAACAAGGACACCAATCAATAAAGCCTCATCCCACATCTATATGCAGGAATCCACAGGACCGACCCAGCACAATCTACCCCCATCTATATATATACAGAGGAGATGTAGAGGAAACAGCATGAGACATGGGGTGGGCTGATCTGACAGGAGATACCTGAAAGGGGGGGGGGGGTGTTGTTCAAGGTTACTGGCCTGCTGTGTCATCAGCCTGGTCACCAACACAAACACACTAATCTGGCAACTGCATCATCATCGCTCATTCAACGTTTATGTATCCAAAGGCCACACGCTGAGAGCCAGACGCAGACACTTAAAGAGGCATTTCCTGAGAATCGTCTGACTTAGTTTATTGGGGCTATTTGGCGTAACGTCAGTGTATAAGGCAGTATCGAGTGGCCATCAGTCAGACTGTGTCGGCACTCACCCAGGTAATAGTTGACAAAGTCGGCAGTGAGGGCTGGCTGCTTGTGTTTCCTGCGTCCGTCCACGCTGGCGCTAATGTCTGATGTGTCTACGGGGAAGATGTCCGTGCTGAAGGAGAAAACTATGTCAGGATTCAAACCGACAACCTTGCTGGTCCACCTCTCTTATCTCAAACCCATTGCATAATTAGGGGAAAAAGTTGACGCTCTTGCGCTTCCAGTTCAAAGTCACTGTTATGTAGGACAGACAACCCCAGGGTGAAGTTAGACATTTCAGCTGCACCATAACCCTTGGCGAGTTTCAGCAGTCCCTTTCCACAGACCTGATGCCCATGAGCTCGGCCTTCCTCATGAGTTTCCTGATGGCGGAGGCGCTGGAGGTCAGAGGTCGGGGCAGCTTCTCCCGGGGGACCCAGGCCTGGGGCCGAGTGTTACGGGACAGCTCCGCCTTGGCCCGGTACTGCTGCAGACGGGTGGTGATACGGGCCTGCCAGGGGTTCAACACAACACAAAACAACAAACACTTCATTACCTTGTCTGGGCCATTCATTACCGTTTCTGGGCTCTTCATTACCATGCCTGGGCCATTCATTACCATGTGTAGGCCATTCATTACCATGTCTGGGCCATTCATTACCTTGGCTGGGCCATTCATTACCATGTCTCGGCTCTTCATTACCGTTTCTGGGCTCTTCATTACCATGTCCGGGCCCTTCATTACCATGTCCGGGCCCTTCATTACCATGTCCGGGCCCTTCATTACCATGTCCGGGCCCTTCATTACCATGTCCGGGCCCTTCATTACCATGTCCGGGCCCTTCATTACCATGTCCGGGCCCTTCATTGCCGGTGTGAGTCTGAGCCAGTCTTGACCTCTCACCTGTGCTTCAGGGGCCAGCTGCTTCTCTTTGTCCTGTAAAGACACCTTGCAGTAGGACTGGAGGGCCAGGTAGTTCTTTCTCTTCCACTTCCTGTCGTAGCGGTCCGCATGCTGTTTACAGTATGCAAAGAAAGGATCGGCTATGTCCTGGGGAAACACACATACACAGTCTTAAAACAAGAAGGAACATAAAAGCAGTGAAGTAACTGTACACTCTGATTTAAGTCTATGTTACTGTGAACTCACGTATGTCATGTACAGGACCACTTTTTAAAGATAAAAATCAAATCCATTTCATGCTCCTGTTGAGAGCTAAACTGTGGAGTAAGTGTTTTAAAGACTAATTCCTAGATCAAAGCATGGATATGACGTTTTCCTCAGGAACAGACCTTCCGAAATCCAGGTAAGAAGTTATCCTGCAAATCCACAACAGTTCACCTACAATATCCTAAAGCATTCATTCCCCTCTCTCACTCTTTTTTTCCTCTTCCTTCTCTTTCAGTGAGTATTTTTCATTTTTTAACAGCCATTTCCCATGCAGGCAGGCAGGTAGCCCCTGGCTCCACTAGAATCGTTTAGGCTTAAGGTGTTTCGGTGGATGCTATCAGCGGCCTCACCTGTTGATAGGGGCCCTTTTGCCACAGCTCACTGGATTAAGTGGATAGCCGTGAGTAGGCACTTTCTGGGCAGGGTTTATCAGAGCATGCGGACCGCGGTGCCTGCCGGCCACCTTTATACCACAGAAATAACTGACGCGAGATGCATACCTGAGCTGCACTGCAGAAAGGTCCTGAATACCTAGAATCAAATCCACATAGCCTCTATATTACCTGACCTAATATGGCCTCTTCCAATGTCAGTATTGAGGCCCTATCTGTAACAGGATGCTAGTTAGACAAGCCAGCGCAGGGTTCAGAGGAATATTGTTAAAGGAATATTGTTTGAGACCAGATGATTTTATGTTAAAACATAGTTGTGGTATTATTACCTTAATGTAGCAGGAAACTACATTGGCCATATGGGCTTTACTAACACAAACCACACTGAATGGAGTTCTCTTAAGCACTGTTTAACCAATCCCACTTCAGCACTGACCTGCTAACACTCTTCAGCACTGTTCAACCAATCCCTTTTAGACACTGTTTAACCAATCCCTCTTCAATGCTGTTCAACCAATCCCTCTTCAGCACTTTTCAACCAATCCCTCTTCAGCACTGTTCAACCAATCCCTCTTCAGCACTGTTCAACCAATCCCTCTTCAACACTTTAACCACTCATTCTTCAGCACTTTTCAACCAATCCCTCGTCAGCACTTTTCAACCAATCCCTCGTCAGCACTGTTCCACCAATCCCTCTTTAGCACTGTTCCACGAATCCCTCTTCAGCACTGATCCACCAATCTCTCTTCAGCACTGTTCCACCAATCCCTCTTCAGCACTGTTCCACCAATCCCTCTTCAGCACTGTTCCACCAATCCCTCTTCAGCACTGTTCCGCCAATCCCTCTTCAGCACTTTTCAACCAATCCCTCTTCAGTAGCGTTCAAACAATCCAGTAAACATATAGAACGTAAGACAGAGCTTCACAATGTTCAACCTACCTCCACACAAGCAAACGCAGAAATCACGTCAGCTCATTCTTTTCTAGATCTCTTGATTGGCCTGCTTATTAGTCTCAGGGTTATTACAACAAACGACAACATGCTGATACTTATTATTAAATCAACAAAGTTATGTAACAACCAATGCTTCTGCATAAAAAATTAAATGCGTACTAAAGCTAAAAACCTGCTTGTGCCACTGTTTAAGCCATAATGATTACAGTAATAGTAGCTATTGTTATTATCATTATTTTTGACTTAATCTGCCCATGAAAAAAATTTTCTGAGTCGTGACAATCATCCATCTGCTTTTTTGCAAGACTGAATCAAGTTTTTGTGTGACATAGTTCCCCCGAATCAATGTCCAGAGACGAGCCCAATTGAAACACTAAGGCAAGAACAGAGACTAACAATTCAGGGTAGAAACCCCACAAATATCACTGAGTTAAACCATTCTGCATGGAAGAGTGGGCCTGAATTCCGCCCCAGTGAAGAGAAATCACCAATTACAGGAAGCATTTGGTCGCATTCATTGCAGCTAAAGGGCGCACCAACAGGTAGTTTTTTCATAAAAGGCATTAATAATTCCATACATTTTTTTGAATAAATAAAATCAGCATAATTTTGTTTTTCGGTCCACTCTACAAGGTTTTTGTTGAAGATCTTATTCAGTGTCAAACATGCAAAGAAAACTTGAACAAATACCAACAGGATATCACAGCGTCGTATCTTTGTTTCTCACCTCCTCGGCTGCCGCCTCAGAAAGAAGCCCCTCCCTCTGAGCACAGGTCACATGGAAGTAGGATCGGCACATGCCGGCATCACAGCTGATACACACGCCTGTCCGGGCAAACCGGGCGTCCTCGCAGAAACTGCACTCCTGGACAAAGAGAAAGCAAAAACCTAGGTCAAAAACCCCACTTATAAACAAAGGCTTAAGAAATGAATGGGGAGCTCAGAAACTGCACTTCTGGACAAAAGAAAACACAGAGGTTCAACAGTTCAGCTCTGCCAAAGGAAGGAGGTAACCACTTAGAGAAATCTGCAAATACCTTAATTATTCTTCGCAAATTTAAAATAATGCCCATTTTACATCTGCAATTTCTTTTTCACAGCATGAAAAGGCCCTTCGAATCACAGCAGAAAGCCTTTTCAAGTGCTTCTATAAGTAATTTTCCTCAACAAAAAAAAATCTTCTATTGAGGTTTTCGCTAAAATAAATGTCAGAGTGACTTCACACTGATGGATCACTTTGTTTAATTGGATGTAAAGTGATGGACAGTAACCAGTCAGACATGAGTCACTACATCACAGCCTTTATGTTCTGGCATAAACAGCACTAATTCATCAAAAAACTACGTATCGTCTGTTATGACCAAAACAGGGAGTCCAAAACATAAAAACACATTCCTCAATCTACCACTGATAAAGCAGGTCCAAAGTCAAATGGAAGTAATTAGTAATTATACTAGGGCTTTGTTACTTGATTTCAGTTGCTTCAAGTCATTCTAAAGTATTAGGAACTGCAATCATTTTCAGTAACTCACAGAAAAATTCAATGGCTGTGAATTCCATTCTTACACGTCCTAAGTTAGCTGCTTTTTAAGGCAGCATTTGAATTGAAAGCATTATTGGCATTCTTACATTGAATACGCAAGAAATAATTAACTCAGGGCCCTGGTCCCATTGATTTATTCATAGGTGTTCTCTGAGGGAAAGAAATGCCGCTCTGTGGAGTGTTAGTGTCACTTCCAAGTCAGATTCTTTTCCGGAGAAAGCAGAGCCCTCGTTGACTATCTGATTACTTACTGATTTAGTTTCACACTGTTTACACTGTCCTGTGGTAATGCTCCCGGCTCTGTGAAAATGTCAGGCTGCTGACAAGGATTCAATGTCTCTAACCTGCACCATTATATCTCCCCTTCACACGTCTCCCTGTGACTCCAACTTTCACTAAAAGCCTTTAAAAAAACGTATTATAAATGTTTACTGAGAGCGAGTGTCCTTAAAAAATGAAAAGAGTGTCCTTAAAAAACAGAACAGAAACATTGTAATGTTGTTATTTGATATCTAATTAGCACTTGCCTTGGCTCCGTATTTGGAGTAGTTCATCTCTGTGAGAGTCACCGGACGTAGTTTATCGATGTCCCCAAACGCCACTCCCGGGACATACAGGGCACAGACCACATGGACCCACCTAAACATCAGAAGAAACTTAAACACATCTGCAAATGGCCTATTTGAAAGATGTCCCCAAATTACAAACAAAAGCAGAGATCATATATCTTTGAAATTTTCGGCACAAGTATACGTGTGCCGAAAAGCATAATTATATTAGCTACTTTGAAATCAGAAAAAACAACATTTTAAAACTTCACTCGGATAATTAACAGAAATGATTCACCTTAAATACTTAAACTGCTTTTAAATCTTCAGTAGTTGATTTTGGAAGTGCAAGCCCCGGTCTCTGACTGGGCTGTGGTTAGGTGTGACACCATTTCAAATGCCGACTTTGGGGAGGAGAATTCGAAGTCCAATATAAAGATATTCATCTCCAGCAAGCAAGCGAGCGCTCCACAGTTTAATTTGCTGTGTTTTTCATGCTCTAGTGAAGTAGTAAATTCGGGAGCAGGCAGGCTGAGGAGCACTATCAGCGATAACGTGGCTGGAGTCTCCACGCTTCACATGGCACACTCTTTCTCTCTCGCTCTCTCTCCTCTCCATTTCTTCCCCTATCTTTCTCTCCTTCTTTCATCTCCCTATTCCCTATACTTCTGTCCTCAGTTCTCCCCTGCATTTCGCTCTGTCACTCTTTCTCTCCCTTTCTCGGAATTCTCTTTTTCCCTCTAGCCACCATCTGTACTTCCTCGCATGCTAAATGCACAAACTAAATGGGGTCTTTAGGTTGCCTACCCTAAATGGCAATTATTTAATTTTATACCCCCTTCTTAACAACATATTTTCCCTTCCATAATCATCATACAGAATTGTATTTACAGCCCTCTTGAAACAGCTGGTGATTTGGGAGAGTAACCTTTCCTCAAAGGCTAAGGGATCTGCACCAAGCAATGCTGCTTCTTTTCCTGTTTTTTCACACTGCTTCTCCAATTGGGAAGTGGGTCAACACATGTGAAGGTGCGCTCACTCACCTGACAACAGGTCAAGCAACCATAAGAATAAAGCTGAAAACCCCTTTTCCAATAGTGTCTAGGTCTTTACAGGTCCAAAAATTTGCATCCATTCCAAAATGAACCCACGTCCTTCCCACCTGACCCGATATGCATGACTAAAAACAGGGAGACCCATTTTGAACAGACCGGATGGCATTCGTTTAAAAAAAAAAAGTTAAAAACAGACCAGTGCCTGTTCGGACCCAAGAGACCCATTCTGCACTGAAAAAGATGAACACTCAACATGTTGCATCCAGAGCCATAGATAGACTTATTAGCAAAATTGGTTAAATGATCAGCATCGTTGGCTACATGTAAGTTACAAGTCCTTAAAAATGATCTAAACAGAGCTAGCTCGACAAAATAATACATCAGCAAGTCATGTTACAGACTCGTGATCATCACTGTCTTTGCTAGATCCTGTTGATATTCGCAGCAATATTTTGTCAATTTCCATCCACAATAAGGAGAACTTTTAACTGAAACAGTGCCTACTCCCAAAAGGCTAGAGTCTTAGAATCAACAGATGACTTAGTAGATAGCAAGATGTCAAGTGGATGGGCATTGAGTTGTCATGTGGATTGGGACCAGGTTGGGACAGAAACTTGATTTGGCAGACAAGCTGCAGAGTTGGGAAAGCTATGTTGACAACCAGTTGAAAAACTCTGAATGGGTTTGACTAACGTCTTTCGTTAGATATGAGCTCATCACGCTCTGGCTAGTTGATGCTCTTTGGTTCAAGGTGACCACAATTGGGTAAGAGGGACAGCCTACCTGTTCATTGTTATCCTTGCAAATATGCTGTTCCACTTTTTGATAACCAGCTTCCAGTTCTCATTAGCTCAGACATTTAATTAACAAAGGACAGGCCCATTTGGGTCTAGTCAGTGAATACAATAAAACTCTGCATACCTGAGACCATCACAATTACGTCAGATCGAAACCATAAAGAATAGTAAAAATCTCAGACCCGGACCCGCTTGTGATTTCGGGTCTGGTGGACACGTGAAAACCTCTACTATACTGTAGGGAATTCCTGCAGTACGTAATCACGAATAGTAGTGTGTTCAAGGCAAATCAAAGTCTTCATAATTAATCAAATGGAATGCTTACAAACACCAACGTGTAATACTGGTGAAAAATCCAGAAACCAGTGCGTTCTCGAATCGCAACCCACCTCCCTGCGTCTGTCTCTTTGAAGATCCCGTCCTGATTGGGGCAGAGCTCACAGCTGGGCATGACTCCATTCTTGCAGGCGTCGCAGAACCACGGTTCAGTGGAGTTCTCAGAGGCGGAGCTCATGATCGAGTCACTCTCCCCATCCACTCCGTAGCAACCTAGAAGACACACAGGAAGTAATTTGCATTGTCAAAGCAGAGTATAACAGTTCAGAAGGCTAGCAATAGGCTAATGTATACCAATCGCTTTGACCTTTGCTGCTAGCATTCACTGACATTGGAACGGATGATGACGGGCAGCAGTGTAAGTAACATATTGTACACACACTGTGGTCTACCAATGGAGAGATGAAAACGGCACTGAGAATTTGTACATGGCTTTTCACATTGTGTTGTTCCCTTGCTTGGTCGTTCCTCATGTAAGTTCAGATTTAAACAGGGTTATAGTTGGCAATAGCTAGCGAAGACAATTACGACTCTGGAGTCAAGAATTAAGCAATGAGTAGAAGAGGAAGACATTCTCCTACACACACAAATGTAATTGGCTCTGTTACCACGGCAACATCATGCCCTAAAGGGGCATCTGAAAATATTTCTCATCTGTGATATCCTGGTTAAAAGTCTGCAGAGCAATAACACATTGTCTTACCAGGAAAGCATTTTTTTTAATAACCATTACACAGCATAATCATTTTAAAAGGATAGTATGGTATTTTGGCAACTAAACTTTATTTTTTCATCAGATGTTAGCTGTTCCCATAAACATTGCACTAGCTAGCCATTGAAGAGTAACTTCATTCAACCTTCCTGAGGGAACACTCAAAATCCTATCCACAAGTTCACCTTACTCTGGGGAAGACAAAAGGCCTCATTCCCAAAATCCTTAAGAATCAGTGCAAGGATGGCCCACCATTGAGAATGCTACAGACAGTGCTCTGACAAGCATACAACACTGCGTAACTTAAAGTACAGTTCACTTGTTTTCACATTTCCAGAAAGCTCTCTGTCAATATTTTGTTCCAGCATTCTAATGGGGAACATTCAATCAAATTATTGCCTAAGACTAGACAAGAGCGAGGAGCCATATGCCACAAGCAAAGCATGTTAATGTTGTCTTCCTAATTTTCCAGGTTTGCCAAAACAATTACTTTTGATGATGTGGTTTCTATGACTGCTATTACACTGGCCAAACGTGCTCTGTGCTACCAATGAGGGCAGCAATCAGTCTCCCTGCCTTTCATTGGAGAGATAACACACTCATTCCTAATTCAGTCAAGCAGCCTCCAGGCTCACTGAGCTACGGGAAATGTCTCGCAAATGAAACGCTCAATGTTCTAAATGCTATGTAAGCTTGTCATTCTGGACCACACGGAGGAGTCAGTGTGGTCAAACATTTAGCATCGTTAACCAGGCAGCATTGTTTATGTCTGTATGCAATTCTCTCTCACATAGTCAGTCCACCATTAAACCATCATGGTGAATAATTAGAATCAATTCATATTGACTAAATACATGTACACATGCCCAGAGTTTTACTTTGTATGATGGTATAGCTGGGAGAGGACAACATACAGGAAGATGACGTAAGCAGGTCATATTGGAAAGAAAAGAAGAAAAACATCAAGGTACCAATCAAAGAACAAAATATCAGAATGACGCTGCCTGTGGAAATTCAACCTATATCAGCTAGAGAGCACTGAATGCCATGTTCATCAGCGTAGATCATTAAGGGGGTGATGTAACTGTATCCTGCGGGTTTATTGATGACCAGATCTTTTGCTTCAATTTGAGAGGGAGTTTGAGTTTGAATTGCATCAATCAGCTCAGGACTGCATCAATTAAAGCAGCAATATGTGGAACACATTCTCCACGTGGAAGCTAGGCGAATTGCAGCAACACCAGTTTGGATCGGAGGCAATGATCACGTTTCCTAGTGGAGAACAGCAAAGTGGCAGTATTTGACCAAAATGTATTCTACAATTTAGGATATGCTTTTATACAAGATCATTCCACTACTACTGCAGAAATATTATGGACATTTTCTTATATTTCAATACAAATATTTTACATATGACCCTTTCAGCAACAATTATTTCAATAGGGCACTTAAGACACAGCCACAGCTTTACCCTGAACCCCAAGCCAAAATAACTGTCTTTTATTCAACCTCAACTTCCGTCTCCATTCTCCCTCCATGTTGTGTGTTCAAGGCCATGAGGCTCAGTCCCCAGGTGCTCCGATATAGCTCAGTTCAAGGTTATTTTCCTTTTTCCAAAAGGTATTAGTGGAAATTCTGCTGGCAACAGTCAGGCTCTTAATAGTGATTGGTGCTTTGAACCACGGAAACAGAGAGCTGTGAACGATCACCACGCTGGTTTTACCAACTTATGGCTGAACAGTCGCCGCAAATCTCCGATGTTCCTTTTGAACCTAGATACAAAGCTGGAAGCGCTAAGCCACGGGGTGCTGGCTAATGTGAGCTAAGCTGACCAAAAGTGATGACTACGGGATAGCTTCATAATCCTCCATGTGAAGATTATCCTTGTCAGAAATGACGAGCTTGGCAGTTAAAGAGGGTAGTGGGGGGTGTAGGGTATACTAAATCAAGCAGAAGAAGAACAAGAAGAGAAAAGAAGAGCACAAACACGAACAAATACTCAAGAAATAACTTCCACTGTAACTGTTTTAAACCGGTCCTCAGCAGCTTAAACAATAAGGAAGCATACTTCATGCCTCTGTTTCGGTAAAAAAATAAGATATCCATGATTTTTGAGAACAACTTGTTTGAACCCATTTTTTGAGGCACTAGTGTTTGTTTACTTTTGTTTACATACGCATATAAAACAACCTGTTAAATGGGATTCTGATTGGGTGCATACAATGAACCAAGCTCATGAGGCATTTATAGGTCATATTCTTCAACAATCAAAGCATAAATATCATGAAAGTACACGTAAGACCTTTTTTTTTTTAAGGCAACTCCAGATTTTTGCTTTAAGAATGAGTAGTGAAGGAGAGGTCTGCCTTGGTACATGGTCCTACTGAGAGGAGAGAGGCGGCAGTGTTAACACATTAGGTGTTAACATACTACACAAGCGTTGAGTGCATGTGTGTGAGAGAGCATGTGTGCGAGAGAGCACGTGCTCGTGTTTCCATGTCATCACGTTCTAATATGAAGCTGAAGTGGGAAGAAGTGTTGGAGAGCTTCTGTCCATTCTGGCATCAAAGGAAAAGCAATGGGCACACCTCTTACAGGTGAGAAAACCATCCGTTATCTTGACAGCACACGGATAAGTTCCCGTTTCCATGTAGGCAGCCCTGTCATACTAATCTCCACTAACATGGTGTCCATCGCTCTCCACCTCTCACCCACCAGACCTACTGTCTGGTCCTCAAACCTCAGTTCGTGCCGCACTATGAACCAGAAAGAATACTTTTTTTTTTTTTAAATGGTGAAAATATACACTAAGCATATAGCCCATAGGCTATGCATGAGCTGCATTTTACAGCTCACGATTAAATCTGAGGTGAAAAGAGCAGGCTATTTCAAATAGTAACCGTAGCCTATGTGCAAAGTGTCATCTTAACCATAGAATTCCAGCACACAGGTATTAGTAGAACGAGAAGCAGTGGGGTTGATAAGTCAGAATGACAGGATTCCCACCACCAGAGCATGAAAGAAACAAAAAGAAACAAGAACTTTGTCTCCGCTGTCTTCCAGTAGCCCACTGCATCCAATTCAGACCAGGTCAAAGAGATTACTAGTGCAATAGCTACAGTAAATGTAGCTGGCATGTGTCCAGGCAGGTTAGAAGGTCAAGTACTGGTGGGCATCTCTGGTAGGATAGGGATAGTTTTCAGTAGAAGAACAGTGTCCAGAGAGTGCCCAGGGAAGTATGAAATCCAATTATTTAGTGCTACAGCCCGCCTCTCAAATCAAAATCAAACATGTTTTCCACGTTGTGTCCAGCTTATCAAGCCCGTCTGCCTGGCAACAGGGGAGCATGCGGCTGTGACAGTAAATACAACACAAACACTGGCCTCCATGTTGGATTTTGATTAGGGCGTGATTGCATCAGACAATGGGATGTAATACTTACTTGGAGGCTGCTCAACGATCCAAAGAAGGCCCGTTTCATCACAACTGTCGACCAATTAGCGACGGTGCTGCTGAACAAGTGAAGCAACACATCGTGGCACATAACCATCGCTATTGCTAGCTAATATGATTAGACTGTCATTCTATTAGACTTCAACTAATGAAAAGGTTTAATTATTTGGCTAAGTCCTCTTTCGATGAGATCGGGTGAATCTGAATGAATACAGTTACAGCCTCCATTACAAAGGGTACAGAGACTAATCATTTAAATGTATCTTAACATTTTCTTTTACATAAATATTGCTGGTTACATTATATGTCTTGATTTCAGCCTTTAAATCAACAAAAGCTGCATTTTTTGGGCAGTATGATTAAACACCCAACACTAAAGGAGGCAGTGTCAGAGTTTAAGCATAGGCCTTTGTATTGTCTGATCCCTGTTAACATATTTACATTGCCTGTGAATATTAAACTTTTATTTTATTGTGAGAAATTGTGCTTACAACTGTAAGAAAATAAAAAGCATAGTATTTCTGATTTAGCTCTCATAAGGAATTTTATAACTTTTAATCTATTCCTAGGTTACACAAACTCATTGAACCAAGACAACAAAACAGCAATACTTACTGAACCGTGGGGCTACTAAACAGCTCTGCCCTTAAATGAAAATGTAACTCAATTATTTTTTATCTGTGCTGCTTCAGAGTAACCTGTTCTATGACTACTCCCCATT
>JACXGI010001365.1:36335-63492 GCA_016801175.1 Esox masquinongy
CACACACACACACACACACACACACACACACACACACACACACACACACACACACACACACACACACACAATAAAACAACTCAAAATGAATGTTTTCATCATACTCTGTGGTTACCTGTCAAAAGATTTATTTTTCTCCACCCAAAAAAGAAAGGCAATAGTAACCAGTCGTCACGATGCATGCTATTTACGTTTTTAGCTAAGTTTAATTACATTTCTCTATGAATGCTAACACTTTTCATTACAAGATTAAGTGGACCTATTCAAAAGCACCCATATGAACAGAGCCAGCATGCAAAACAGGGCATCAAAGTGATAACATAGAGATAAACCAACACAGGTGTTCTCAGATGGATGAGAAGTAAACACAACTGCCGGCTGTCTTCCTTTAAGTCAGCAACATTGCAGTAAAACCCCATAAGACAGAGGGTGGTCTCTCAAAACGCTAAACGTTCTTCTATTCCTTTTTAAAAAACAATGCAATCATTCCCATGGCCAATAAACCATAGAATGAATCATTTTCTAGTTATGAGGGAAGAAAAAGCACAATACTTTTTTTCACGCTTAATAGCGTTTTGTATTTCAATTAGATTTTCTAAACCTGTTTTGAAAGGAAGATGCAGAGAGAGAGAGTGGACTAATTTAAAAATAAAATATAATTCAATGTTGTCATCTGAGAAAGGCCTTGATAATGGATTACAACATAATTTCTAAAACAAACTGTCAATAAGCACCTTCAAAATGCCTCGTGTTCTCCTATGTGTTCCATTCATTCACTGACCTGCACTTCTCATCCTCAGATACACAGGATATAACACAAATTACCAGCTTAGGACTTCTTGCACTTGTTAAAGGCCCACTGCGATATTTACTATTCATTTGGAAGTGAACAGGCCACATAAGTACCGGGCCACAATTCCTCGGAATCATATGTACAATCCTCAAGCCTCTTCCCTTGGGTCTCGAACAAACCGAGTGGCATAGCATTTTAGATCTTTTTCAATTAAGGGGTGGATTTAAGCACCATTTAGTGGCTTCGGGAGGTGCCCTTGGATCATTACAGTCCTTTCAGTGGCTTCGGGAGGTGCCCTTGGAGCATTAAGGCTCTTGCGGTCACTTGAAACAGCAGGAGGCGAAACACATTTTTTAACCTTGAGCTGAGCTAGGCTCTTGACCCATATTAATGAGATAACTCCCGTGGTGCAGAGCAGGAGAGACAATATGGAGAACCTACAGAAGGCTGCATGCCCTGGTGCCACACAGCCATGGATGAGGGCGAGGGTCCGCTAAGCACTTAGCACCTTATGAGCCATGGAGCCCCTGGTGGAGTGTAAAGTCCCGGCCCCGCAGTTGGCAGCATACCACGACACCAGGATTCCTGCCTGTGAATTAGCCAAGGGGGCCCCACGGACGGCGGTGGAATAGGCCAGCAGTAATCGAGTATGGCTGACTTGCCTCGTTGTGCCTAGTGACACCTCGTGGCGGCTTGGGAGCTTGTGTGCTCAATGGAGGAAGAGGGCTGGAGAGTACTTCCTTTCCGGCGCGCGTGGATCCCGATACAGACTAGCGGGTTGAGCAAGTGGCATGATAACAACCGGAAAGGCATCGGATGTGTTTTTCCGAAGACGCATATATTGGTATCGACTGCTCTAAGTCCACCGACAGTGGCTGCGAGGAAGCTGGGTCTTAGGAAAAAACGGACAAAAGTTGCAAACTACAAGAGCAGGTACAGACTAATAAAAATGCTCCATCTCAGATAGTACAAATGATGAGCTCCTCACAGTTCTGCAACGGATGCAGCTGTTTAATAACCGGTGGAAGTTAAGGCATCATACAGGTGCCCTTTCAGAGACAGGCATACACGGTGACACCCATGTACAGTGAAGGGGGATGGTTGGAAGGAACGGTAAGATGTAATCTGTGCCTGCGTTGATTCTGTAGCTGACATACAGCACACCAAGGCCACTGCCGGTGTTAAAGAGACAGGCCAGCAGCTGCAGTATGACACACACCAGACCAGTTACAGGAACAAGACCAGTTACAGGAACAAGACCAGTTACAAGAACAAAACCAGTTACAGGAACAAGACCAGTTATAGGAAGAAAACCAGTAACAGGAACAAGACCAGTTACAGGAACAAAACCTATTACAGGAACAAATGGACATCTAACATGGACCTCAGTATATAACTGTATGGGATTCTATTATTTTGATAAAGCTGTGATTTCTAGGCTCAAACTCAGTCCTCTACTAACCAGGCCAAGGAAGTTCAACGCACTTTTTAATTAATTTGAACGGCCAAACGTGATGTCCATTGCAACAACAACAACAAATCTCCAAAATGTATTTTTTCTACTGAATATGCATTTAAACAAATAAGCCCAAACTGCAGAGTCTAAATTAATTGAGTACATTTGGGAAAATAATTAACTTTACGTTCCAGAACTCGTTAGTGCCTGAGCGAAATCAATAGCAAAGGGAATTAATTGGTGGTAGAATAAGCCCACGTCCCCAATGACAACCTATTTCCAATATAGTGTGTCTGCTATGTAGGAAATAGGGGGCCATTAGGTATGCAGCCTAGGCCTATTAATGAAAATGTGATGTTCTTTATTAAGGGAGAACATTTTAACAACCACGCTGCTTTAAAATGACACTGGATACCATTATAGTGCTGAGACCAAAAAGTGCAGACATAAAAAAGTGATAGAAAAACAACAGCCAATTCCATGTCTTCTCTACTAAAAAGCTATAATTAGCACTAAGGAAGTCCAGAGGACATAACGCAGATTGAGAAAGAGAGAGAGAGTGCATCAGAGTCTCTGTAATGGCGCTGCAGTTAATGATGTCAGTCATAATTCAATACACACATCTGAGCACTCTCTCAACCCACAAATAACACTACATCAATAAAGGGATTCAAATACCGCAGAGATGCTTAAAGGTAACAAAAAGAACCTTCTCATGCACACACCCAGGCTGGTCATAACAGCAGACATGGAACAGTACCTAACCAGCTGTCTTGATCTGGTCTTAAGTAGGTCTGCAATCTGAAGATCACCTACAGTAAGCCTACAGGAAGTTTTCACATTTTGTTCTGTCAGGTACCTCCGTTTCATGAATCTAAATAAGGACTCATTTCTACTTCCCTACACACCATACTCCACACTTCTAAGTAGATTTATATTAGGTGTAATTGCTTTAGGTGTAATTGCAAAATTTTAAGAATTATTGGATAGGTCTCCACCCCCTTTAGCAAGCTCAGATGTAACTAATCACCTTTTAAACCACATACCAAGATAAATGGCCACCATCTGTGTTAAATTGTCACGATTCATATGATTTCAGGATAAATTTAGCAGTTTCTGTAGGTTTCTTCGGTTGGGAAGTGAATTTCAAATTTCAAAGCAAACTCTCAACCATGAGCACCAAGGAGTATTTCAATTGTTAATAACTAAGAAGTGCCCAAGACCCTGCCCTGATAAGGGTCTCACTCCAAACTAGATGACTAAGAAAGTAGTTGACTAATCAGAGGTGGTAAGAAGGAAGTCATTATGCAAGAAAGCACACTTTAAATCATATCTGAAGTATGCAGAATAAAACTAAGGATATTCTGTAGCCATGTGGCAAAACATTAAGTGTTCTGTCAAAAATAAGTGTTACATCTGGCACAAACCCAAAACAGCACATCATCCAAAGAACACTAGCCCCACTTAAGCATTGTGGCGGCAGCAACGTGTTATGGGGATGCTTCTCTACATCAAGGACTGGGGCACTTGTCGAAATAGTATTTAACTAAATGAAGCAAAGTACACAAAGTCAGTGAGGAAAAACCAATGCCCTCCGCTAGAAAGTTAGCAAAGTTGACAGAGACCTATCCAAACAAACTCGCAGCTGCAATTACTGCCAAAAGGTGCTACCACCAAGTATTAATTCAGGGGTGAAGGCTTCTGGTCGGTCACAATACAAAATAACATAGCCTGCCTCCCTGTCACATTCATAGAAATTCCAAAATTATACCAAATACTAGAAGTATTTTGTAAATATAAACACCCTAAATAATCTCTAGAGTTAGCCATCCTTGAGCCTGGGTCTGGTAGCCCGTGCATCTATATGTTAACAGTTAATTCATATTTGACGGATGTTTCTGCAACAGGGCATTATAGACAAAAAGAACAGAATGCATTGCTCTACGGCACTCTAAAGCCAGCCAACTTTCTGATAAAATATACAATGAGGAGTACTAAACCTGTCACAGATAATAAACGTTAAGCACTATGAAGCACTGCATCTTAAGGTTTCAACACACGGCAGAAAAATACATGTAGATGGTGTCTCCATAATATATCACTGGAAGAACTGTTGATTCAACAGCGTGTTTTCTGTTATTTAACGACAAACACTACCTGTTCCAATATATAATTCACATGTTAACTAATTTCAACTCATAAAAAGTAAATTACATTAGTTCATGTATTTTGAAAGAATGTCAATCCAAATGCCCAAATATTTCTATACAGAAAGTGCACTATATCTGGACAAGACTGCCAAATATTAGGGCCACCAATTCACATCTGTGTACCAGGCTGTCAACGCATGGTACAAGGGGCTGGAATTTAAGGAGCTTACCTGCAAAATCCTGCTCCATGTAACCATTACAGGGACAGCACATGTCCAAAATCCAGACCTCCCTCTGGCCTCCGCACACAACAAACAATATCCAGCTTATTTGGCATTCCAGAAACACATTATCGTAACCACATTACTCTCATTTCATTAGATACCAGGTGGTCAAGGTGATTATGTATACTGCAGGGGTTCCCAACCTGTCTTCATTAGCAGGGAAGACACCTTTTTGATTTTGCAATATATTTCTTTAATTCCCCAATAAGGTAAAAAAAAAAAAAAATTTGACCTCCAGAATTATTGGCAGGCTAGGTTATATGAACCAAAAATGCTGTGAAAATATTGTCATTGTTTTTTATCAAATAATTAATAAATATTTATAGTATTCAAAAGCGTACATGCTACAATTATTGGCACCCATAGAAAATGTCATGAACAAAATATAATTGACATACATTCCAATTAAGAGTAGCATTTTTTAAGTTCTGATACTTTGGAAACCCATGTTCTATCAGAAGTGAAGCCTCCACAACTGAATTCCTGGCCCAGTCCACGCATCAGTCTGTGTCCCTAAGGGCTCATTGAGGTCTGGAGAGTCTGACCAGACTCCAAAGCTTGTGGGACAACTGACACACACATCCACTAATGAAAAGCAGCTAGACTGCAGGGTCTCGGCAGTGATAGATACAGGATCTGCCTGTACGGACAGCCGGCTCTCTGGGCCTCTGCTCAGTGCTCACCAAGGCTTTTGATCTTTAGCTCTCTCTCTCTCTGCACTGGACTTCCTGCATCTTCTGCTTTCATCTTTCATCCTATCTTTCTTCTGGTCTAGTTCGAGGAGGAGAGTAGGAGTGTGTCTGTCTGAACGGGGGAATGTGCAGTGCTCCGGAGAGAAGAACAAAGAGCGATGGAGTCGAGCAGCGAGACGAGACAGTCAGCGACTCGCACCGGCTTCAGACAAGATGACAGCTCATCTCTCATCTCTTCCTCAAGACCCTTTCGTTCTCTCTCCAAGTCTTCACTCTCACTCTTTTCTCCTCAGCGGGAGTCAGTGACATCATAAAGAGAAACGTGCACCTACAGCTCAGAGAAAGGATCACGGAGAATAAACCAGCAGCCATAGGCTTAGAATCAAGCATCCTCTCCCGAGGCTGCAAAACACCAGGTCACTTTCCTCTTCTAAGGGTAAGTAGGCCCTGGCTGCTCCCATTTCCCTTGTCATGCCAACCCCAGTCTTGTGTGTACAAGAGGTGCTGCTTTGTTGTGCGTTTCAAAGTTTCCAATTCAACATTTCAAACGTTCGCAGACGTTGACGCTTGTTAATCTAAAATCTCACGCCGTGGCTCATAAACAATGTAGTCGGTTAAAGTAAAACACTGAGGAGTGCTAGGAGACAGAAACGGGGTGTGCGCCTGTTTCACCTTCCTGAGTGGCTACGCTCGGCTGCAGGTTAGTAGCTGTGACGGTGAGGCAGCCGCGTGAGCCAGCCCTCTCCTGAACCAAGCCATCCCTCTCTCCCTCAGGAGCCCTGGCAACGTGGTGCAGCTGGCACACGAGGGTGGCAGTCGGCCGACGAGGCATGGCTGTGCCCGCGCGTGTGCAGGAAGCGTCCCACAAGGGAGGGGCCACATTCAGAAAGGAACAGCTGTCTAGGGGATGGGCAGCCACACAACTCCTACCTGTCGGCTCCTCTTCACCACGGGAGGGTGGGGGTGAGTCAAGGGGAAGGACATTTCCTACTTGTCAGCATCTTGCTCTTCTACAGTCCTCTGACATCTTCAACCATCTGCCAACTTTTTCCGCCCCCTTCGGCTGGTTCACTCCCTGCGTCTCTCGAACCCACTCCCTGCTCCCATGCATTAATCAACGTCCTCTCCCATGGTTTATTCTCTCTCATGAAAGCCAGTCCCATTCAATTAATTTCCTAATAGCCAGAGAGAGTCCTGGTAACTGTAATTCGTTTTTATTACCCAGCTGTAGTTGAGCAAGACAGCAGAAATAACCCCCAAAAAATTACATGTTAGTTCTTTTTTCTTCATGTTTTTCTTTTTTGCATCTTCTGACAAAATCAGAGGGCTGACTTGAAACACTACATTCCAAAAACCCTGGCGGTTTCAAGACCACCCACTGATTTAGTGCTGTCAATGGCAATTGTGTGTGTGTGTGTGTGTGTGTGTGTGTGTGTGTGTGTGTGTGTGTGTGTGTGTGTGGTAATTGTTAAAATGGATGTCAGTGTGCCCCTGCCCATGTGTGGTCATCAAAACCAGTATCAGATAATTGGCGTAAAATGACTTTGACACCAGTGGTCTAAACTATAGTCTGTCAGATCCATGCCTGTAAATCATTGTCCGGATGAACCACCCATTTGTAGGTGTTTTAAGTCAGTAAAACATACTTAAATAAAGTGGTTGTACTTTCACACAGATGTAGTGCTGTTCACGGGTGGTATAACCAAACTGTTCCAGAGGAGAAGGCCACATCAATGACACAATCTGAGAAACCATTTATTTTCTTTCCAACGAGTCATACGGAGATACTATAAGCATAATGCTCATAGTAAAAATGATGAGGAGGTAGGGTTAGGCTGATAATGCTAAATGATGAGGGGGTAGGGTTAGGCTGATAATGATAGATAATGAGGGGGTAGGGTTAGGCTGATAATGCTAGATGATGAGGGGGTAGGGTTAGGCTGATAATGCTAGATGATGAGGAGGTAGGGTTAAGCTGATAATGATAGATGATGAGGAGGTAGGGTTAAGCAGATAATGCTAGATAATGAGAAGGTAGGGTTAGGCTGATAATGCTAGATGATGAGGAGGTTGGGTTAGGCTGATAATGCTAGATGATGAGGAGGTTGGGTTAGGCTGATAATGATAGATGATGAGGAGGTTGGGTTAGGCTGATAATGCTAGATGATGAGGAGGTTGGGTTAGGCTGATAATGCTAGATGATGAGGAGGTTGGGTTAGGCTGATAATGCTAGATGATGAGGAGGTAGGGTTAGGCTTTGGCCAGAGCCACAGAGAGTAGATACAAAATCAGAACGGATAAAGATTAGTCATCAGGCAATTCTTACTGAAAAAGCATTCAAAATCATAGGAGAAATCAACAGGGCAGCATGGCCCTCAGTGACCACTCGATCCACGGCTGTGTTGGACAGGAAGAATGTACTAATGCTTTGGTTGTTTTCATGCTTATGTAAGGTGAAGGCTGGACAGTGAGTTGGTGATTATTTACTGTTTCTTGTTGTCAGAATTTGGAACGTGCCACTAAAACTCATAAATGGGAAACAAAACACTGCCCCTTCTTAAAATATCAACCTTGATAGAAAAATATATATATAATCCGACAGAAATCTGAACAGTTACCAACCAAGGTAGTTGTGACTAGTTCTGAAAGTTTCCGACATGGTCTTACCGCATAATTATAATAAAAAGGCATTAAACTTATAACCCATAATGAACTAAAATGGAAACCCAACATGCACCAATTTCAAAGATTTTACTGAGTGGCTTCCCGGTCCAGGTGGAAACGGGATTTATCTGTGAAGAACACACTTCTCCAGCGTGCCCGTGGTGAGCGTTTACCCACTAAATGTGTTAGGAAGCCAAACTGCAAGACAGGCCAAGGACCTGGTGAGACAATGGGCACGCAGGCGAGCTTATCTGTCACAGTCTATGTCACTTTGTGTAGATTTTTTTCGGCGGTGCAAAGCCTCATTTCATCAGCTGTTCGGTCGGCTAGTCTCAGACGATCCCAAGGCTAAGAAGCTGGATGTTGAGCTCCCGCTATTGCCTTAAGCACAAAATGGATCCGTGTAATGATCAAGCTGTACAATAAGTTTCTCGATATATCACACCTGTCAGATGGACGGATTATATCTCGGCAAAAGGAGAAACGCTCACGAACAGGACTTCCTGTGTGTACACCCCCACCGACACCGACACTTGCTGTGTTTTCTTTTCTCAGTGCACATCTCAGCGGCGCTTACCTTCGTGGACGGTCACGCCACAGTTGTCACACTGGATGATCTCGTCGGCATCCTCACTGTTGTCTCCCAGACACACACAGCAGATCAGGATGTGTTCCATCCTCTGGGCCGAAGCACTCCACGTCTGGGCACGCTCCAGCAGAGCATCCTGGTTAGAGAGGCAGAAAAGCATGGTGTATGTTTAAAATCGAGCCTAGTCGTAGATGCAAGCTTACGCACACTGGGCCTCATTCAGCAATATCTTCTATTTTTTTCTTAAAATTTGTTCTTGAGAAAGGTCCTGAGAAAAGTCAACGTCAGATTCATGACGTGTTCTGAAATCGCAGAATTGTCCGCACCCATGTTCTTACAATGATGAATCCCACTGTCCTTGTAAATAGAAAGTGCGTGTCAGTTGCTCCAAATTAGCATTGGTAAATGCCTCGCCAATCCCCATAAAAGGGTATGAGACTGCAGGGCCGTGTGCACACAGAAACCACATACAGAAATGCAAAAGGCATGTTGAGAGAGAGGTCAGGAATATCCAAACCACAATCTAAAGATGGTGGAGCTCCGGACAGTGAACGCTGTATCCGGAGAAGGGCGCACAACTGAGGAAGTAAAAAAAAAAAAAAAAGATTTGATCTCAAATCTGAGTCCCAAAATGATAGTGCCAAACACAGAAGAATAATGTAAATAATTATAAAAAACATTTTTATAAACGATGAAATATTATAGTAATTTCTATCCTATATATTATAAAACCCTAGAAGTGAAGAAAACGCAATAACTAATTATTTGGCACAAACATGTCAGCGCTCAAATGTGCGTAAATGTGCTCTTGAGTGTGCGTATATTCTGTTCTTACCTAAGAACAAATCTCAAATAAGAAAACATTGATGAATGTCAGAATCTTTGTGGAAACTGCGTAAGTGGGTTTTAAGAAGGAATTTCTTCTTAAGAACGGTTGGTGAATGAGGCCCAATGAACTGCTGTACACAACCTGCTTTACAATGACAAACGTAAAACGTGCTGCTGCTAACAGTTTAGCCACTTTCCACTTACAGTTCACCTGGTCCAACACTGGGTGTAAATGCTCACTGGCCCCGTTTCAAGCAGGCTGCAGAGTGAGCTGGCGGTGAATTGTTACTCTGTAATGGAACCAGGTCTTACAGCCACTGTTAAACACTGAATGATATAACATACATCCACTGATTTTTTTCAGAATGCCTCAAGTTGAGTTCATTTGACTGGAATCATTAATCGGTAGCAATATTCTCAAACAGATTTTTTGGAGCAGATTTTGCCTTTGGCTATTCTTTAGCCATTGTTCGGGTTTCGTGGCTCTGAAGCGCAGTGAACTCCGAAAATAACCTTTTGTTCTATATTCCAGCACTGAATTTGAAATGATACAATAACTTTGGTTGTAAAGTACACACTCTTCATTTTAAAGTATTTTCATTCATTTTGGAAAACCATTTCGAAAATACAGCATGTTTTGTACACAGCACCCCCCCACCCCCATTTTCGAGCCCCAAAAAATATTGATACCCGTATGTGTAAAAATGTTGGAGGTGACTGTAAATGTACTGGTGCAATGTAAATTTTATGTTTCAGTATAACTGACCTGACACAACAAATACTGTCGAGAAAACAAAGTCCAAAGCCTCTCACAATATCCACTCTCTTCAGACCACAGATCCACTTATTGACAGATAGCAGTATTCTAAATCCCATTCAGGGTGATAGACTCCAAGCTAAGTAGATTAACATAGAGCTGCTCTGTAAAAAGTCTCTGTGGTTTTTTCATTGATACCATCAAATCTCCTCGTTGGATTACAGTGGCACATAGTAACATAGAGCTGGGCTGGGTAATAGAATGGATCCAAAAGAGATCAGAGAATTACTCAAACTTCTCTAACAACTTTCAGCACATGAAATGCCTAAAGCCATTTTAACCCTAACCCTAAGCCATTTTGGACTCCCTCGCAGGCCAGATCTGGCCCCTGATCCACACCCCTGGCCTAAATGCTGACGGCTTGATGCGGTTCGCTAGCTACAACGTGTGACAGTAAGAACAAGGACATAGGGGTCGCTGTGTTTACCTCGTTGTCCTTCTCCTGAGACATGCTGTCGTTGGTGAGCTCCTCATCAAATGCACTGCTGCTTTTCGCTTTCTTCCGGGGTTTCTTCGCCTCTTTGTCGCTGTCACTGCTGCTCCCCTCTCCATTATCATCATCTTCGTCATCGTCGCAGTCTTCATCCTCCTGGTTATCGTCGTCGCTGCAGCTTCCTCCCTCATCGTCTTCCTCGTCTTCTCCCTCGCTCCCCCCTTTCTGGGCGGTGGCCATCTTGCCTTTCTTCTTGCCGGCCGCGGGCCTCCAGTCATTGTCGTCTTCACTGTCATAGTCGTCCATCTCGTTGAGCTCTTCCATGGTGGTGAAGTCCAGCAGGGGGCGGTTCCGACGCAGATTCCACTTCTTGGGCTCCTGCGCGGCGGCGTTCGGTAGTCCGGCGTCATCCGCATTGCCACCACCTGGACGGACAGGTTGAAGGGGTTTCACTGAAGCGGAAATGTGTCTTCAGGCGTTGAAAACATGCTGAGAGAATGAACGTCCGCAAGCCAAGCTTACCTGTGCTGCCTCCATTCCCTCCACTCCTGGCTTCCGTGTCCTTTTCATCCCTTCTCCGTCGGCTCCTGGACCCCCCTGATGGAGAAGGGTTTTTAGTGGTGTTGGTTGTGGTGTTGGAGACGGGTGGCTGTTCCTTCGTCTTCTCCTGGTCCTCCGTAGGGGTGTCGTCGGCCTTCAGCTCCTTGGCCTCCTCTTCAGCTATGCCCTCATCCACGGACCCGATGTTGTCCGAGTCGCTGTCGTTGTCAGAGCCCTCCATAGCGCTCTGAGCCTTGGATCCCTCTTCCTCCTCCTCATCACTCCCAATGGCACTGCCCTCTGACCCTAGAAACAGGGTTGGACAGAGAGCTGGATCAATATGAATAATAACGCCTGGCAGCTCTGCTGATTGCTGTTGTGACAGTAATGCATTCAAATGCATTAACACAAACACGTAGCCAGGAAACAGAACTCAACGTCACTCTCAGGCATCTAGCTTCTCAACACTAGAGTAGAACACTTCAGTTTTAGAAATGACCAAGAAATATAGTACAATTCACAATAACAAACATCAGGCAATACAAAAATAGAATTGATATAGAAAGAATAGAAAATTTGGGGATAGAATGTAAAATGCACATTGGACATAATCCACAGTCAAATGGATTACATTATTATAGGAATTGTGTGTGCTCTAGTGTATTTATATCTGCAGCTCTGGATACAGCCCAGCCATTAGTTGATGGCTGCCAATCCAATAGTTTCTGAAAGGTAGTCACTTTTTTACATCTGTATTCAAATAGCAAAAACAATTAAGTTCTAAGATCTGCAATCAAACTGACTTGAAAAAGAAATAATTTCAACAACAAAGTTTTATTGTCCATAAAGCATGTTTAAACTACAGGCCTATCTAACAAAGGTCTGATTTCAAGGCATCATTATATAAACCATGTATGTGCGTTTATGGTGTGCATGCGTGTGTGTGTGCGTGCCTGTTTCACACAGGGCGGACGGAGACCTCAGGGATGACAGAGCGATAAGTCATCACCAGCCAGACAAGTGACAGGGTAGGACAGCCTCAGTGACCAAAGCCAGTCTCTAGATCATGCAGCGAGTTAATGCCATACAGCAGCGCTCGGCAAGGTTGCTACCAGACACAGTGATGAAGACCTAATCCATACCTCGGAATACCTGCATGGAAGAGTGAAGCTCTGGGGGGGGGGGGGGCACTGGCAGACACACCAGACAGAGTGTCTTAGTTGAGATACTTACGACGAAGGCTGTCTTAACACGGACATTATCACAGCTAGATAAGAATATCTCAGAACTGCACATCACAGTGTCATTTAAAACAAAATAGAGCCTTCATGAGAAGGAGGGGCCAAAGAATCCAGGAAAATGTACATCCTGACTGGATAAGAGTTGTTACGCCACAGCAGGTGACTGTTTAAGAAAACATAACCCTTTTGTTTAGTACAAGCATTTAGACATTTTTTCATTTTTAACATTTTTGATAGATTGCCAATTAAACCTATAGGTACAATAAAACTGTCTTGTCAAACAAGTGTTTCAGAGAAAGAAAATGACGCGGCAGTAAATAAACGTCTTTAAACGTCATTCGTGGCTAACCCAATCATTAGGCTTGTTCCGGCATGTCAAAAACTATTTACCAAATAACTGACTAACCAATGGCCGCTAAATTTAAACGGACAGCATTAAAACAAACCTACCTACAGTGGATATAAAAAGTCTACACACCCCTGTTAAAATGCCAGGTTCTTGTGATGTAAAAGAATGAGACAAAGATAAATCATGTCAGAACTTTTTCCACCATTAATGTGACCTATAATGTGAACAATTCAATTGAAAAACAAACTGAAATCTTTGAAGGGGAAAAATAAAAAACTCACAATAACCTGGTTGCATAAGTGTGCACACCCTTAAACTAATACTTGGTTGAAGCACCTTTTGATTTTATTACAGCACTCAGTCTTTTTGGGTAGGAGTCTATTAGCATGGCACATCTTGACGTGGCAATATTTGCCCACACTTTTTTGCAAAAGCACTCCAAATCTATCAGATTGCGAGGACATCTGTGCACAGCCCTCTTCAGATCACCCCACAGATGTTCAATTGGATTCAGGTCTGGGCTCTGGCTGGGCCATTCCAAAACGTTAATCTTCTTCTGGTGAAACCATGCTTTTGTGGATTTGGATGTGTGCTTTGGGTCGTTGTCATGCTGAAAGGTGAACTTCCTCTTCATCTTCAGCTTTCTAACGGACGCCTGAAGGTTTTGTGCCAAAATTGCCAGGTATTTGGAACTGTTCATAATTCCCTCCACCCAGACTAAAGCCCCGGTTCCAGCTGAAGAAAAACAGCCCCAAAGCATGATGCTGCCACCATCATGCTTCACTGTGGGTATGGTATCAGACCATAACACATTTTCCCACGTGCTTTTGGGGGACTTGATGTTTGTTTTTGCAAACTTCAGCCGGGCTTGGGTGTTTTTCTTTGTAAGAAAAGGCTTCCGTCTTGCCACTCTACCCCATAGCCCATTCATATGAAGAATACGGGAGATTGTTGTCACATGTAGCACACAGCCAGTACTTGCCAAAAATTCCTGCAGTTCCTTTAATGTTGCTGTAGGCCTCTTGGAAGCCTCCCTTACCAGTTTTCTTCTCGTCTTTTCAACAATTTTGGAGGGACGTCCAGTTCTTGGTAATGTCTCTGTTGTGCCATATTTTCTCCGCTTGATGATGACTGTCTTCACTGTGTTCCATGGTATATCTATCTAATGCTTTGGAAATTATTTTGTACCCTTCTCCTGACTGATATCTTTCAACAATGAGATCCCTCTGATGCTTTGGAAGCTCTCTGCGGACCATGGCTTTTGCTCTGAGATGCAACTAAGAAAATGTCAGGAAAATCCTACTAGAACAGCTGAACTTTATTTGAGATTAATCAGAGTCACTTTAAATGATGGCAGGTGTGTAATGACTCCTATTTAACATGAGTTTGAATGTGACTGGTTAATTATGAACACAGCCACATCCCCAGTTATAAAAGGGTGTGCACACTTATGCAACCAGGTTATTGTAAGGTTTTTATTTTTCATTTTTCCCCCTCGAAGATTTCAGTTTGCTTTTCAATTGAATTGTTCACATTATAGGTCACATTAAAAGTGGAAAAAGTTCTCACATGTCTCAATCTTTTACATCACAAAAACCTGGCATTTTAACAGGGGTGTGTAGACTTTTTATATCCACTGTATGTAAAAACACTTTTCTCACTGCCTTTACTATCATTGTTGTATCATGTCAAGCATTGTCAATTTATTTCTGCAATTTACTTACACAGAAAAAGTAAGTACTCCCCCACATTTACTATCACATAAAATGGCAAAAAATGTGAAACATTAGCACTAAAACATGTGCAAATGATTTGAAAATCATTAGAGTAACTTGGGAGGGTCCAGGCTTACGTCTATCTGAGACCTATCAGAGGACCTCTGAAAATGATTATGTCCATGAGTTTTGGACGGGTTACAAAGACATTTCCAAACAATTCGAAGTACATCTGCCCGACAGCTCATCTACAAATGCAGAAAATACCAGACCACTGGCAATTTACATAGATCGTCCCACCAAATTCAGCCCAAGACCTGATGGAAAGATGCTCATAGAGTTCTCTAGGAACCTGAGTGTAACATCAAAGGACCTACAGGCCACTCTTGCCACAATCAATATTGAAGTGCTTGTGTCAACTGTCAGAAAGAGACTACACAAACTTGGCCTACATGGGAGGTCAGGAAGAAAGCCTCTGCTCAAAAACAATAATATCAAGAAACCACCTACATTTGCCTGGCAACACCTGGGTGAAGATGAAATCTAATGGAACAGTGTGCTCTGGACAGATGTGTCAAAAGTGGGGTTGTTTGGATGCAATGCCAGACTCTGCTTGTCCAAAATGAAACACTGCCTGATCACAGAAGAACCTCATTCCAACCGTAAAGCATGGAAGCAGATATATTAAGGGTTGGGATTGCTTTACTGCCTCAGGGCCTGGCCAACTGGTCAATAATGAATTCCATATTGTACCAGATAATTCTTGAAGAGAATGTGGGGCCATCTGTCAAAAAGCTGAAACGAACATGGATCTTGCAACAGGAAAACGATTCAAAACACACAAGCAAATCAACAATGATGGCGGGTTATGGAACAGCCAACACAAAGCCCAAAATGTTGTGGGGTGACTTGAAGGGGACTTGAAAATTACATATCCATATCCATATGTCCAAACATGTAAAATAAAAGACAACTTTCCAGGGGATATACTTAAGTTTTCACATGATTGTATGAAAACAATATAAAAAGGAAAAGAAAAAACTGTCTACTTGAAGTATGCGTTCCTGCCATAGGATAAACATTTATTAGGGCAGTACCAAAACTACTTTGATAATCAAAACATTTGTCTATTACTACTATGATTAATCAGATAAAAAAAATACCTGTCTGATTCTTGCCGGTCTCTGCTTGTTGGGGACATTTATTGTTTCGTTCTGAAAACTCAGGTGTATGTTAGACCTTTGGACAATGACATTGTCAAGTTCCAGAACCACACATGCAGAGATCATCCATTCACCCACTCCACATCACACATACACAGTAGTTAGAACCAAATTCCTCAATCTTTTCTTGGCCCAAGTCTCTTATTGGTGTCCTGTAGTGGTTTCTTTGCAGCAATTCCACCATAAAGGCCTGATTCATTCAGTCTCCTCGCAACAGTTGATGCTGAGATGCATCCGTTACCTTAGCTCTGTGAAGCATTTATTTGGGCTGCAATCTGAGGTGCAGTTAATCGTGGACTTCTGAGGCTGGTAACTCTAATGAACTTACCCTCTGCAGCACAGGTAACTCTGGGTCTTCCTTTCCTGTTGTGGTCCCCATGAGAGTTCTTGAAATTTTCCGGATTAACTGTACTTCGTGTCTTAAAGTAATGATAGACTTTCGTTTCTCTTTACTTATTTGAGCTGTTCTGGCCATAACATGGACTACTACAGTACAGACATAATGATGGTCTTCTGTATACCCAACCTACCTTGTCACCCTGTGCTCAGGGACTGGATCCGACAACCTTACTGGTTGTTACTGGTCAGATGCCCTAACTTCTACAAAGGGTGCAATATACATAGGGAGTGGATGGAAAATAACCCCTACTACTGCTTGGTTACCTGAGGCATCCGCATCTCCAACTTCGAAATCGCTGTCATCTGAGCTGTCATAATCTAAGGCGTCCAGCAGAGAAGCGGCCAGAGGCTTCACCTGCCTGCGCTTAGACCCACGGTCCACTAGAGAAGGAGAGGAGCAGAGGAGATTCGGTGCTATAGAGTAGAAGAACCACCACCATCATCATCATACCAAGGACTGTCACCATGTGTTGTACTGGACGTTGCATATATTAATGTAAACCACAACAATTATTACATTCTGCTGAAAAACTTCTGATGCCTCGGTTTTCTAATTTTGACTGATGAAACTAATTATTTGGAATCAGATATTACAAGAGGCTATGCAGGCATCGGTCTTGCAGGGTTTGATAGTGCTGTATCGCTGCATAGCTTCGCTCGCAACTAGCGAAGATGTTATTATTACACTCGGTCAGTGATTCGTTGCCGAGAAAGCTAGCCACGGAGCGATGCATATAGCTATGTGGTCTGTGGTGCTTAAGACAATAGTGCACGTTGCTTTAAGGGCATGAACAACACAGCTTAAACGCCCTGCAAATATATAGCTAGCTAAGCTTTCTCCATTCAAATATTATGGTGGCAACGCTAAATAGCTACACGTAGCTAACTGGATAATTTGAAACTAGCCCGTAAGCTAGCTAGATATTAAGTCAAGGCAGCTAAGTGAGCACGGTCTAAAACAGAATACAAATACATAGCTGCAAAAGTAACAATTACGAATTCATCCTACAAATGTACGTTAAATAACGCTATTGTTTTGAAATAATGACGGTTACAGTGGCTAAACGGCAGTCAACTGTGAAGCTACGGTATGGAAATCGGCTAACGTTAGTTAGCTAGCTAGATAGCAGTGACTCGAATCACTAACGTTATACCCATTGCGAAAACAATGTTGTTTGTTGCGACGCTGCATTAACACATGGTAATTTCTTATGTCAAAAATGCAAAAGCTATATGAAAATAACACTCACTTTATTTGTTTTCTCGTTTTACTTGAATGAACAATGCCACAAAGAACGCCTTCTCAAAACATGTTATGCGTTTCACGTTTACCCCAAAGAGTGGTGACGTTCTGCGCAAGGTGATGTTGTAACCATGGTAACCGTCGAACGGGTTCTCTGATGATGAAGAATTATACATTTCCAGTACGATGAAATCAGACACAAATAATAATAATAATAGCATTTGACACATTTGACACTTACGTAAAAAACATTAACCTGACTCGTGTTGGCAGTATTCTCTTTGATAGGATAGAATACACATCTAGAATCCTAGTGATCGTTTTCAGCCTTGAGTCTGCATAGTTCTCCATTATAATATCATGCCAGGGTTGTGGTTTCGAGTCCCAAAGGGGGCCTGTGTGACTATATATGCACTTAGTTATTTAAGTCATTGTGAATAAGATGATTAAGTCTGCCAAATGACTTAAATGGACATGTAAAAGCCAAACTGAAATGAAGAGTCATGCCTAGCTCATGCATATGTAATTATTTGGTTAAAAACAAATCAAATAGAACAAAAATACCAGCACCTTTATCTAGGTTTTACAGAATGTTGAGAACAAAAATACTACAACTTTTTTATGTCCTTTCATTTTCATCATCCTGATGAACTGACATTGAAATTTACCTCAGATTTATTATTCCTGTGTAGAAAGTGAGTAGGTTGAGAAACCCTTCTCTGGCTAAGAGTCCAGATGCTCTTGTTTTTTCATTTCTTTGCCTACAGTACTATATGCTGCTGTCTGTGAGATGGATGAGAGAGTCTGTCCTACTTCTGCACAAGAGCACTGTGGCCATGGTCAGTAGAAGGGGTGGATCTACCGATGAGCTACAGTTGTGCTCATAAGTTTGCATACCCTGGCAGAAATTGTGAAATGATGGGATTGATTTAGAAAATATGACTGATCATGCAAAAAACTGTGTTTTATTTAAGGCTAGTGATAATATGAAGCCATTTATGGCTTCTTTTTAAATCATAATGATAACAGAAATCACCCAAATGGCCCTGAGCAAAAGTTTACATAGCCTTGAATGTTTGGCCTTGTTACAGACACACAAGGTGACACAGACAGGTGAAAATGGCAATTAAATGTTAATTTCCCACACCTGTGGCTTTTAAATTGCAATTAGTGCCTGTGTATAAATAGTCAAGGAGTTTGTTAGCTCTCACATGGAGGCACGGAACAGGCTAGATAATGAGCCATGGGAAGCAGACAAGAACTGTCAAAAGACCTGCGTAACAAGGTAATGGAACTTTCTAAAGATGGAAAAGGATATAAAAAGATATCCAAAGCCTTGCAAATGCCAGTCAGCACTGTTTAATCACTTATTAAGAAGTGGAAAATTCAGGGATCTCTTGATACCAAGCCAAGGTCGGGTAGACCAAGAAAGATTTCAGCCATACTGGCAGACAATTTGCATTCTTCTGCACGAAAGCTGCGCATGGGACGCTCTTGGAATTTCCAGCACGACAATGACCCTAAGCACAAGACCAAGTTGACCCTCCAGTGGTAACAGCAGAAAAAGGTAGAGGTTCTGGAGTGGCCATCATGGTCTCCTGACCTTCATATCATCGAGCCACTCTGGGGAGTTCTCAAACATACGGTTCATGCAAAACGACCAAAAACTTTACATGACCTGGAGGCATTTTGCCAAGTCGAATAGGCAGCTATACCACTTGCAAGAATTTGGGGCCTCATAGACAACTATTACAAAAGGCTGCATGCTGTCATTGATGCTAAAGGGGGCAATACATAGTATTAAGAAGAGTATGCAGACTTTTGAACAGGGGTCAGTTCATTTTTTTCTTTGTTGCCATGTTTTGTTTTATGATTGTGCCATTCTGTTATAACCTACAGTTGAAAATGAATCCCATAAGAAATAAAAGACATGTATTTTGCCTGCTCACTCATGTTTTCTATACAAATGGTATATACCATTTGTATAGAAAACATGAGTGAGCAAATGGTATATATATATCTATATATACCATATATACCATTTGAAGAATTGGTAAGATATATATATATATATATATCTTACCAATTCTTCAAAGGAATGCAAACTTTTGAGCACAACTGTATATGAATAAAAATCCACACAGTGATAGATTGCCTAAATTAGCTAGCATATTACCTAGCTATTCCCATAGATTTTCAGCAAGTCGCTGTTCTGTTTTGGTTTCTGGGAAAAAGTGTGTTGTTTGCGTTCTCTTCCAGTGTGCGTGCAGTGTGCACTGTTTCTGTTTGATACCAGAATTATTTTGGTCTGGAGCAACATGCACCGGTAGCCTATGGTGATTTGTCTGTCAATCAGATGAAAACATTATGACATTTATAATGTAGCCTATTCTAATGAAATATAATGTTATTATGCATGTTGATTTGAGTGACTAATATCGGATATACATTTAAAAAAATGCCTGCAGGTGTTGAGCTGTTTAATAATAAAAAAGCCAACAACATTGGTTATTATCCTTTCTATTTAGACATTACCTATTTTTTTTTACAAGTTATCACAATCTCACAAACTGTAATAGCAGCAGTACATTCATTTAAAAATCCCAAATAATTTAACTTTGTCTATGTCAAAAATGCCAGTAGCAACAACATTAGATCCGTTTATGTCCTATTTCAACCTGAGCATTCTTCTCCACAAAAAGAGTTGTCATCTGAATAGCAAACACAGGCAAATAAATGTGGTTGGTTTCTATTGTCCTCGTTTGACTTTGACAGTTCAGCAAACAGGAGATTATTAAAATAAATGAGCCTAGATTAATCCAAATATACATCGAAGGGAAGACTGATGGGGGAGGCGCACAAAAGGATGATTACAACTGTCCTTGTCTGCCAATGACAAATGGTACTGTATTGTGTCTCAAAAGCCCACTTGTTTGTTGTTATCTATCACCTGTCATCCAAACCTTTCTAGGATATCATCATAACCATCAGCGCCATAATCATCATCATCATTGACATCAACACTGTCACCTCTCTCTTTATTTTTTTACCCTGTTTTTTTCACTCATACATCAGATGTGAATTTGCTGACTGGGAGATAAGTGAAAAGGATTCACTTAAAGGTAACCATAGTATGATAAAAATACAGACCCAGAGTCAAACATTTTCTGTCCCGCTGATTGTCTGGGTGCTTGGTAACAACATTATCTTCAGATTGGTAACAACATTATCTTCAGCTTGCTCTTGTCCACCAGCAGTCTCCTTTTGTTCATAACAATTGAACCTCAAAACATTCATTTTGGCATTTTTGTGTAGTTTCATGTAGTTTCTTTATCTCTATACTTCATGTAATTTGGATGATCATGGGTTTCTGGTAGGAAAGTAGGAAATATAATTCAAAATTTCTAGTGATGATAACAAAGATAATTCAGTCCGCCAGAATGTGAGCTCAGATTGAAATAAATCTACAACTAGTCAGTGTTTTTGACATGACTATAATTGCTTGATACATTATTATACAGCCGAAACCTTTTATGTAAAATAACGGTTTTCCCTTAGAACCTCAAATGTTTTTTTGCCTTAGGCTTTGCTAACCACAGAACTAACAGGGAAAAGCTTACTAAGGGCCGTTTTCAAATAAAATGCAGATGAAGGTAAATACAACAAAGATAGAAATAGTAACAAAATAGTAACAAAAAGAATTTGTACTGTATGGAGCAAAAATGATAAGAATAACAAAGGGAATACATACTTATATGCACATATGTGGATAGGGGTAACAGCAAAATAGATAATAAGGAGTTGCAGTAGCAACAAATACAAGGTTGAAGTGTATGTGTCAGTGTACATGTGAGTCCAGTGTACTGCGTGATCATATACTGTAGTCAGTACTGAAGGGATGGTACAAAATGGGACAAAAATGTCAGCAACTTGGTAACCATTTGATACTTGGCAATTACTTTTTTTTACTTTGTCTTATGGCTTTGGGGGTAGAAGCTTTATGGGCTCCTCTCAGTTGCCGGCTTGAGATATTGATATTGCATACCATGCCCTCCAAAACTAGCAGTCTTTTTGGGGGGTACACGTCATGGGCCTGGTTGAGTGCATTATGAACATGCATGGACTAGACCCAAGGGTTCTGGTTATGCCACCAGCACTCTGTCTGCTTTGCCACGCCAAGTCGATGTAGGCTGTCTAACGGCAGCTTGACTGTGGACGTTATCCCTTGATATGTGACAGCAAGGGGTGTAACACGTGGCTCATTCACTCCACCTGGGATGTGGCGGTATATTGGGCACTGCGTAAAGGGTATTTGTGCCTCAGTGAGCTGGGCATCACCTCACACACGTGAGGATTTATTGCTTCAGTGTCTTGGCTCCCAGCCTAGCACACAGCGTGCTGTCAGCTGGGAGAGGAGAGGGTGAATAGGTAGCCTGTGTTTTCCAAGTTGCTCTAGGGGACTGCATACCTTAGTGCAAGTCGGTTCCCCTTGAATAGGCTGCCATGGGTCAGCTGGTTCAGTGTCCACTAGGCCGGCTTGGGGCCTGGTTGGATGTGTGTCCAAACAAATGACTGACTGAAAGGGACCTTGGAGGATATCTGTACCCGTGCTTCCCTGAAGAAGGGAGCATCTTGTTGGCCTGATGCCGTCTAGGCACCATGAAGAGCCATCCTGAAGAAATCATCGCTAAGCTCTCCTTGTCTCACCTGCAAGCCCTTATTCGTCTTGACTGTAGAACGTGTTCTGGTTTGGATGAGATCAGAGCATGTAAGATAAATATACTTTGTTACCTCCTTCCGGGATTTGGGGTTAAAGACACAAAGTTTGGAATCGTCTTTTTCTATTGAACAAAGTGTTTTATTGAAAATCTACATGTTTTTCTTCAATAAATATTCAGAGAACACTGTAAGACAGAATACAAGGCTCTGTGCTGAAGACTTAGGCCTACACTAAATGGGACCAACCTTGCTCTTGAATGTTACTGTACTGCAGGTTTACAGGTTTACTACAGTGTGCGATTGTTTTACACACATCCAAGGAAACAAGGAAGGAAAGAAGAAAGGAAAGAAGGGAGGACGAAGGGAGGAATAAAGGAAGTATGGAAAGGCTCAACTTTTTGGAAGTGGGTGAGGATATAACTGTATAGTGAGCACTATATTTGGCTGTAATCATATAAATCGTTGGCGTTCTTGAAACATTATTTCAATTGAATCGGGGCGGGGGGGTTATGTCAGTCTAAAGAAGGAAATACAAAGGCCAGATTCATTTAAGTAGATGGCCGTATGGTAAATGTCAATATATGGCTCTGAAAAAGGCCAGCATGTCATAATTTAACCTATATTTATGGTGATAGAAAGCAGTTGTAAAGCATATGTCTTTCTGAACCCTGACCGTGACCCCAAGATGCAAGACATTCCGTGTTACCTCATAAGTCAGTCAAACTATGATGAAAGACTATGACAAATTCTCACCAAGTCAGCACTCTGTAGGCTACATCTCTCTCTCTCACTCTCTCTCTCTCTGTCTCTCTCTTAGAAAATACAAACTGTATAAACATCACATAGATAGATGAACCTATTCGCCCCATCAGAAAGCAGAAATGGTGGAGGCTAGAGGTTGTTGATGTTGATAAACCAGGTTAGAAGATGAGCTGTAAGGCAGAGTGGAGGGTGTGATTTAGGAGTCGAGAAGGAGGCAGAGGCCTTAAGGAGAAAACACACACACGCACGCGCACACACACACGCACGCACGCACGCACGCACGCACGCACACACACACACACTTGAGCAGAGCAGAGTACATTCCTGCTGGAATCTTGAGAAAGTGTCCCGCTGCAGATATCCGTCAGCTCGATGAGCCAGAGGACAGAACCAATTACATTAAGAACAAGAATAACACAGGGTTTAGGTAATAAAAACATTACTATAAAGACGCCTCATGCCACAGAAGGTTTAAAACCACATTTGAAGAGGAATAATTACAGTGGGAAGTTATTTATGAATCCTCCAGTAGCATGTAACTGAACTGTAGCCGGTGATCTACAACCCCCAACTTCCACCTCAACGTTTTGCATTTAAATTGAAATATTTATCCATTCATACTGTGTAAATCATGTGACAACATGGTGTGGACCATTTATCTTTCCCTCCCTGAGATTCTCTTTGCCTTTTTGCAAAGAAATGTGGGTGAATTTGATTACCAACACAGGGACTCGCTGAGAGGCGACAAGCGATGTTATCAAAACGTTATCTTAATGTTCCTCTCCTCACCGCGGTCTGAGCTAAAGTAATTGTCATTTCAAGTAATAGAGGTTATTTTCACCTTGGGCAGGAGCAAATCTAAACTTCAAATGAAATTGATGCACACTGGCTCAATTTAGTATGTTGTCATTGTAGCTGTTGCAATTACTGTACATTAATAAATAAAATAAAAAGTATAATGACAATGGTGACTTCGGTGTCTCACAGCTGACTCTGTGCCATTAACATTCATAGTATGACTTCCAGTGATACACTTAACCCTAAGGGCTTCAGGGCAGTGGCCAGTGGTAACCCGGCCTGTGACTGGCTGAGACGCCAGGGATGTTGGCACATGCAGAAAACACATGAATACACATGTGTATTAATACGCAATAGTTGTGTGAAATAGGACACATGTAAAACCATTCCAATATTTTAAGGTAATATTTCTTTCTCAGTAATGCAGAATTTGCAGAGAAGGAATAGAATTACTAGAACATCCTGGTACTGCTGGGTCATAGTTTGTTTTAATATTTAAATATCAACATGAAAATAATTATAATAAAAAAAACAGTCACTGAAAATGCATTATTATTATGAGAAACTGAATATTCATACCGTACTAGTTTGTTCTATGAAGGACTTTCTCTCTGCAGAAGGTTCCTCTGTGTTTTCTGGTTCCACTACATGAAAGATAAAAGGGAGGGAGGAAAGAGAGCCTACTGATCCGTTTACATTACAGTGTATCTCAGCTCTCTGGTTATACATGTCCTCTCTTCTTTCCTCTCCTCTGCTCTGCTTTTTTCTCCTCCTTTCTACTACAGCCCACTTCAGATAGAGCCACAGTGTTTCCAGTACCCACACCCTGCCTCAGTCTTTAGTTTATGGGTAGTGCTGGGAGAACTGTCCTCTAGCCCAACATCCCTAGGTTTTACACAGCATTAGTTTATGTGCCGATGGACTTGGGTCAGTCTGAATGTTCCCTCTTATTTCTCATGTTTCATGTTGACGTCCAAGCCTTAAGATCACCTGGCCTAACAAAGTCTAGCTGATCCTGCCCAAAGTAGCCACCACTGTCCACATCCTACCTGGTCCGTCTTCCTGTCCTTGTTCACCTGGTCGTGCGGCTAACCTGGATTCTACCTATAGAGTCTGGCCACAGCCCATCTGTGTTTACTGACCTGCTGGTCATCTGAATGTGCAAAAATACTGATGTGGCCCAAAAAGTTCACATACTCTAATAATCACCCTCTGTACAGCCAGGAGAGGACTTGCCACACCTCAGAGTTCAGCTCCTCTTTTGGTTTCTCCCTTGGTCTGAACCCTACTGGGGAGTTTTTCTTTGCCACCATGCATCAATTCCTTGTTTTTGCTCGCTCTTTGAGGCTTCTAGACTGGATACGTAATAAGCACTTGTTAGACAACTGCTGAAGTAAAAATGAATAAAGCGGAGTGCAGAACAAAGTGGCATGACGCGGAGTTGCCGGGTTCCCTGTGGGCGTTTATTTTAACTCAGAACATACATGAACACAAAAACACCCAGGGATTTTACAAACCGGATGGTCACACAGAACTGGACCTCTGTCTTCAAGGCTGTCAGTTTACTCTGTGTTGCCTTCACTTTCTGAAACGCAAACAAACGCACAAACAGCACAGTCAGCCCTTCCAAATTGCCCTCCCCTCACCTGTCCGTTGGTCCCTTTTGTCCCTGCCCTGACGAGCCCCGGTAGTCTTCAGGTGTGGCTCGTTAAGGCAGTTGGCTTGGGCCCGTTCAGCACCCCGACTCTTGTCCTCTAGGGCGCCTTCTGAGTACCTTGGCACAGCACTGACACCCGGCCAGGCTTGCCCACACCACAAGAGCTTTAGAATATACATTAGATTGATTGGTTCTACTGTCTTCTACTGTCCTCTCTTCTCTCTTTTCCTCTCTTTGCTTCTTCTCTAATCTCTTCTATTCTCCTCCCCTTTCCTCTCTTTTCTTTTCTTCTCTCATCTCCACTATTCTCTTCTCCTGTTCAAGCTTCTCTTGTCCTCTCTTCTCCTCTCCTAGCATGCAGGCTTCTCCTTATAAAGTCTACCCCACCGCACTTTCAATGTGCAGCGATAGACTTTAATCAACCACTCCGACAGACACCAACCTCTGAATTAGACACAGTGCACTGCCTCTTTGAAGTTCAACATTGGGAGCTCTTCCAGAATTAACCTTCATTGACCATTGGTTTTCAGTTACCTGAAGGCAAGATTGAATTTGGAGTCCCAGCTGAAAGTATCACTGGTAAGTGCATGTAGGCTGATGAATCATTGAATGCAGCTGTAATTGTGACACACACACATAGGTAGCATAGCGACACACACTCATATTTATACACATGCAGACTCGCACAAGCGGACCCCCCTCACACACAAACCGTATTCCTTCACTATAATTCTAAAAAGATGAAGTTCTGAAAAAGGAGATACTGCAAAGCAGTTAACTCCATTTTACTCCGGTGGCATTTGGTCCTTGACATGGTGGCATATGGCCATGAATACACTCATCTTCTCGCTATAAGGAAATTCAGCACCTTACAGGTTAGCCTTTCAACCCCCTGCTACTTTGTATTCTGTGATGTTTCAATCATGTTCCTCCGAGCCTAGGAGATCCTCAAAAAAAAGGGCAAAGCGGATGGCATATGTCTGACAACTTCCAATTTCCTTAAAAAATGCGCAACTATTTATATAACTTAGGGGCCGCTCTCTCCTTGGAGCTGGAGACAGCGGCTCGGTTTCCCCCCTGATGGATTGGCTGTCATTTCCCCACGGAGAGGTGCTTCTTTTCCTTTATAGACGCATGTCTCTTCGGTGGAGCCCTGCGCCCCACCGTCGTTTTTCTCCTCTTATCGTCACACCGCTATTTTCTTCCCCCATCTCCCAGACACAAACACAAACATGCGGCAACTAGACGAGAGGAATTTTTCCTCTCATCCCCCCCCCGTCTTCTTTTTACTTTGGTTGGGATGTTGTTCGCGTGCCACACAGAATAATTGTCATTACTCAGTCTTAAAAGGACGTTTCAGTATACGGGATGTGTGTTGGTGTGTTCGGACCCAGCGGGTGGTGGAAACGTGTACGTTGTTCCACTGTTGGGTAAAGCCCTGTGTGTTTTTATATGTGCTGGATGTATACTTGTGTAGAGTGCTATGCGATGCCTCTGCGTGGTGTGTGCGTGTGTCTGAACATTTTGTGTGTGTGTGTTTGTGCTCATACTTGCCTATGTGTGTGTCTGACCTAGTGGACATTGTCTTCCTGGAAAATCTGGTCCCTCCAGCGGGCCTGTTTGTGAGTAGCGGCTTATCAGCTCCGACCAGAGTCCCCCTCTCTCCCAACCACCTCCATCGCCTCAGACGACAATAAATTGCACCGATGCAGTTAATACGAATACAAAATATTGAGTCAAGCCTGCACTCTCACGTAACCATTAAAAAGTACCGCATTGAAACGCCTGCAGGGAAAAGTTTGGTA
>JACXGI010001365.1:72722-95271 GCA_016801175.1 Esox masquinongy
ATGTAATAGTGTAAGGGTTTTTGGGTGGTATTTCTGTGTAATAGTGTAGGGGTTGTTGGTGGTATTTCTATGTATTAGTGTAGGGGTTGTTGGGTGGTATTTCTATGTAATAGTGTAAGGGTTGTTGGGTGGTATTTTTGTGTAATAGTGTAGGGGTTGTTGGTGGTATTTCTGTGTAATAGTGTAGGGGTTGTTGGGTGGTATTTCTATGTAATAGTGTAAGGGTTTTTGGGTGGTATTTCTGTGTAATAGTGTAGGGGTTGTTGGGTGGTATTTCTATGTAATAGTGTAGGGGTTGTTGGGTGGTATTTCTATGTAATAGTGTAGGGGTTGTTGGGTGGTATTTCTATGTAATAGTGTAGGGGTTGTTGGTGGTATTTCTGTGTAATAGTGTAGGGGTTGTTGGGTGGTATTTCTATGTAATAGTGTAGGGGTTGTTGGGTGGTATTTGAGTCTAATAATACAGGGGTTGTTAGATAGTATTTCTGTACGATGGTATAGGAGTTGTTAGGTTGTATTTTTGTGTAATATAATAGAGGTTGTTGTAGGGGGTTTTATTAATTAACTTTGATCTATCAGGCATTAGTTGAAGGATCGTTCAGAAGACTACTCTGCAGAGAGGTGAGTGGAGGAAATTTTTAAATGTCATCACGACTTACAATACACGTGTCCAGTACCTCCAATCAGTGCCTCCATTTTCCTGCTACAGCCACATAAGCATTCACTCATGTGGCTGGGTTGTGACAGCTGCGTCACATCAAACAACACATACGTTTTTTCTGTGCATAGTGTACCCATGTCACATGTCTGGTTGAGAATCATTTCTATAGGCAACACGCACGTTAGGCAATAAGATGGTATTAACAGTGAGTCAGGTTGCAGGGACACGTCATCTTTCCACCCATACACACTCAAAGGACACACATACACACACACACACACACACACACATACACATCTATGACTATGACTTCATAGGAAAGTTTAGCTTTTAGAACATGAGCCGCTTTAGCAGCTCCAAAGCCACAATCCCTCCCCTTAAAATAAAAATAAGAAAAATATCATGTTCGTTTTAGATCGGGGAGGGGGCTAGCAAGAAACAACTTTGAACACCCGTGCCTCACGGACGGGGAAATGATTAGCATATGCTTCCCGCCGTCCTCAATTCATCGGAGAGGGTTATACATATACTGTACAGACATTATAGAAGAGCTCCCATTAGCGGCCCGCTAGAAAGGCCTGATTAATGGCTGCCATCCCATCACCTGACAGGAACATTAGAGTTACAGATGGGGACAGGTGAGATTGTCACGGTGATCACTCTCCGGGTGACGACAGCGATGCAGAGTTGCTGAGTGATATCAGAGGCGGTGTAGAGATGTGTGTGTGTGTGTGTGTGTGTGTGTGTGTGTGCGCGCGTGTGGCGTCCATGCGTGATGATAGAACTGAAAGGTTGGGGTTAGAAATGAGCTTCTGTTGCTCGGTGACTTGTTACTTGCCCCCAGATCATCTGGTGTAGTATGCTCTTGTTCAGTGTCAGAGGGGACATCCACGCGTAGTGACATGAATTAACCATGACAGTCAATCATTGTTTTTTAAACTGCACATGAATGCCAAAAGAGCAGGCAATGTACAGTATTTTATTTCATTTATTTTTCTCTAGTAAGCATTGGTATGTTTTCTCAAATATATTATCCAGTTTTGTTACAGTTAATGTTCATATAGTTCATATAGTAATCACATACTGTATATACATATCAATAGAGGGAGGTCCAATATTGAACAGAGACCTGTTTTGTTGTTTAGAATCTGTATTCAAGCATTTTGGATATTACAAGATACAATGAGGTTAAAGTGTCAAATGTCGGCTTAAACTTCATGGTTTATCATAGCAATTGTATTTACACAGTTTATAAATTACACAAATTAATGAAAACGTTTTAGTGGGCCAAAAATTCTAGAGGAAATGTTATATAATGTTATATATTTTATATACAGTAGGTAAATACGAAGACACAAGTTATTTGTTCCCATTTTCTTAGGACTCAACGACTATAGCTTGTACCTATAAAAACTTGTTGGATAAATTTTCTGGTTGTTTTGGCTGCTTTTTATATTATTTACAAGCACCAAATTTATAAGTTACAAGTCAGGATTATTAAAAAGTTACAAAAGGAAGTTTATTTTTGACTACTACTACATGTTTGACCTCTGTAACTCATATATAGCATGAGTAATATCGTCCAAAGGCTTCTGGTCCCAACGCAGGTGCTGTGTACAAAAATCAATAAATAGATTGATTTGAAAAAAAAAATCCCAGTTTCTACATACATTTTAGACATCGACGTATGTCATAGTTTGCCTGCTCCCGTCCTCTTTTACAGTGTAAAGGTGGTGAAAATCTTGATTGTCGCACAGTGCGTTCCCGAGTATGACATATACTCCAAGTGGTTATCCAAAACATAGTTGGGAACAACAAGCATCTCACAATGACACCGAACCAATTCTCCTGTCACCAGTAACAGCTCTGGCTGAATGGAGAGTGCTATGTTAGTTACCAGGTAAAAGCACCGTCAGTGAGTTTATACACCTTCCGTGGTCAGTGGTCTGGCCAAAGCCGGCGAAGTGACAGTTTGGTAATGTGGTACATTTTATGTCAATGTTTTTTACATTTTGTATAACTATTGTATTGTAATGATGACCTAAGGCAACATTCTACTAGAGTTGGGCATTTTTTGGTGTTTCAAGCCAGAACCGGCTGGAGCGTCACAACAGTGGGATCCACACACAGTAGGGGAGGGAGGAGGGATGCACTTCTTGAGAGTTTAGGCGAGTTAGAGAGAACATTCTACCACTGAAGTCGCTGATCATCATCAGTTCAAGATGCATTCTGGGGCTTTGCAGAATTTTGCCGAGTAGTTGCAAAAGTGGTGCTCATTAGTCCAAATGAGTTCTTGTTTTTGTGTATTGTCATCTGTCCTACGAAACAATTTTTATGCTGTTTCAATCTGTAAAATGAATAAAAAACGCTTTTGTACGACCAATATCAGCATCTTCAAGATGCAGCTAGGAGACAGTTTGGCTCAGTATTTCAATACTATCTACTTTTATCAAGAGCCTTCAACATATTCCCCATATGAATTCTGAAAATGGACCCCAAAGTGGTCCTTTAATTGGTCCATCTAGGGAAGCATGTTCTGTCTGTCCCTGCAAGAATAAAGCTAAACAGTGTGAATTGGCTCTGTCTTAATCATTCTTAAGATTAGTGTTGTCTTCAGCACAGGAAAACAACGAGACACCACACAGACAGTAGTTAGATTAACCCCGGCAAACAGCAAGACAATCAGTCTGCTCCCCTGCTGAACCGTTTCATTGCAGTGTTGCCAAGAAGAAGCAGGACTAGCAGAGAGACGTGGAGAGAGACATGTTTTGTCCTTTACTCGCTGGGACCAACAGAAGAGATGGGTTCTGCTGAAGGACACACACTCACACCAGAAGAGACAGACGCAAGCACACACACACACACACACACACACACACACACACACACACACACACACACACACAAACACGGACACGTTTAGAGCTGGGCTTTTGCTTGTTTATAGTCAAACATTGCAGTGATAAACTTTCAACAGCGTTGTGTAATACACAGAACCTCCGAGAGAGAGAGAGAAAGGGAGAGAGAGGGGGGTGAAGGGAAGGATTGATAGAGTGACAGAGGAGCAGGGTGTTGTGTAGAGAGTGAAAGAGTGATGAGGGAAACGGAGGGATTGAGAGAGCGAGCAAGCAAGAGAGACAGAGAAAGAAAGAGATAGAGAATTGAGAAAGAGAAAAAAGAGAAAAAGAGATTGAGCATGTGCTAGAGAGAGAGAGGGACAGAAAGAGAGGGAATGAGAGACAGAAAGAGAGAGAGAGAGAGAGAGAGAGAGAGAGAGAGAGAGAGAGAGAGCAGTCGACATGGGAGAATCAAACGCTGGCTGAATTGGGCCCAAATATCCAAGGTTAATTTTGTGAGAAAGCTGCAGTGCTTAGATAAGCCCATCCCTGCAAATGAGTTCTGCCAGCCTGGATTACAGCTAAATTTATGCAGCTTTCCTTATCCTTTCACAAGCTTCCTCTGAAGTGGCATAATTAACTTGCGCACATAAAATGTGCACATTTTCTGCATGGTGGTAACCGTTCCTCATTTTAGGCTTTGATTTTTTTGACCCTATTGAAAAAAATGTACTTTTTTTATTTTTTCGCTTTTAACTCAAGTTTACTGTAAAGATATGGCATTGAAATGACAGGATGAGAAGTCAAATACTTAAGTATTTTTTTTATTACTTTAAGTCTGTCGTCACAAATGTCTGCGTGACGTTGATAAACGAACACAGCCCATCTAAATATGCATACAACGTGATTTTTCTTCTCTCCAGGTGTAACCAGGAGAGGGAAAATGTGTTTTCTGGAATTGTTCATTATTTTACGGTTTCTAAAGTAAAATAATTAGAAACCTTTGACGATTGACTCAATAGTGGGCATACATAAAAAAAAAACAAAAAAAACATGCAAACTTGTAAAGACGTATTCGCATGAACATCCATGAACGGACGCACATTAACCCCGACGATGGAGGCAGGCACACACCTACACTCACTTTGATGAACAATATCAGGATATACTGGTTAATAATCTCCCAGTGCTTTAAGAGAGGCGACAACATGTCCAGGGCAGGCACTGTAAAGGAGAGGAGAGAGATGAACCTCTGAATCTTCAAAGAGAATGCGACCGAGATGCAAATACGGTAAGCCCCACTTGAGGACAGGAGGAGATGTTCTGCTATAACAAAGCCACTCTCTCTCTCTCTCTCTCTCTCTCTCTCTCTCTCTTTCTCCACTACTACCCAGCATGCCCTGGGCTGCTCGGTTTATCTGGGCTAGCTCCAAACGGCCAGGGGAACACTATCAGCAGGATGCCACTCTCTCTGCTCTCTTCTCCTCTCTCCACTGTATCTTTTCCCTCACTTTTTTGTATCTTTTTTATTGTGCTTGTCTCTCTGTCTTTCTGGCTTCTAAACCTCTTACCTCTCTCTCCCTCTTACCATTCTGCTCTATCCCACTCTACCTACAATACATGACCCTCCTTCTGTCCTCTCTCCTCTCTCTCCCCTCTCTCTGTTATGGTGGTCGCGTCGAGGTTTGACCTTTCCTCCCGACCTTTGCCCTGTGTGTTTCAAGGATCCCCTGAATGTAATCAACGTTGGTTACTTAGTGTTCTATGTGCTCAGTTAAACATTTCCTACATGAGCTTCCTCTGGCATGGACAGGCAGTGGTGTGGATCAGTTCTGAAGAGCTGCTCTCCAGCAGCTTTCTGAAGTATTGTTATGAAGAGTCACTATTTGTCCCTAGTGACTGAAACAGTCAGGGAAATCTGCTCTATCAGAACTCAGCCTGTCTCTGACAGATACAGTACAGACACAGTGCTGTTTATCATGATGACAAACCTTAACACCAATCTTAATTTAATACCCAAAAATTAATTAGGTGATTTAGAAAAGAGAATGATAATCCTTTTCAAAGCGTCGGGTACAGATAAATTAGTTCCGGTTTATGAAAAGTCCCTTTTGATTTTTCAAAAAGCATTTTAGGCGAAAAGCGCTTTGGAACATACAAAGGGGAAAAACTTGCCAGGCACTCTGCGTTGGTTCTGCGGAGTGTTTCCTGTTTTTGCATGGCTGTTATCTTGGACCTCCTTCTGCCAGAGCCTCTCTGCGCTGAAGACATCACCTTGGAGAGAGAGATGAACTGATGCCAGCTAGCCTAGCGCCCCACCACACAGGGGCTGTGTTCCAATCTGCGTCCTATTCCTTATATTTTGCACTACTACCCGTGAGGGTAAAATGTACTGTACTATTTAGGGCATAGGGTGCCATTTGGTATGCACATCGAGTCTCTGCATGGCTGCAGGAAGATCAGAATGAACAGAATAAAAGAATGGAGAAAAAAGAAAGCAAAATAATACATTCACTGGTAGAAGAAAGGAAGAAATAAAGAAATGTTGGTCTTAGTATTGTTGGCTGCTATGTTGATGCCAGGTTGCTGTTATCCTGACAACTTTGATTGAGTCATGCTGTATGACGGTAACAGTAAATACTGTCTTAGGGCTGGCAAGGTGGATGGATGTTTAGGTCTTCTGACTAGTTTCCTGAAGGTCCCTGGTTCAAATTCCCCTACAGCCAAGGTGAAAGCTAAGCTGTTCTGTCCCTGAGCAAGACAGTTAACCTTAATTACGTCTCCTCCACTAGTGTTCCCCAACAACATGCTGTAAATAAAAATGTGTTCTTAACTGTAGCACCGAAAACAATTGTCTAATACTTATGTACAACAGATTAATTGGTGTCCGCATTACCTACTAAGTTCTGCCACAGTCAATTTGAACCAATCATTGCCTACCCAATAAAGACCTAGGGACAAATAAAAAAATGTCTAACTGGGAAATGCAACATCTAAACAGAATGCAAATTTTTCTGTAGGTTTACATACCGTTACGCACAAAACTGGATCACCATGGAGTCAACCACTCCCACCAGAGTGGTTTGCGTAGCCAGCCATATATCTGAAAAATCCAATTTCAACAATAAAAGGGAACTAACCCTCCATGGATTTCACATGAAGCAAAAAATATGTATATGCATATGTTGTTGTCATATATTCAGTGCCTAATTTGTGCTGATTCCAAACAGATCCGGATCTGGGACTTCCGGATCCAGATTCGGGACCTCCGAATCCAGATCCGGGACCTGGTGACTCTTACCCAGTACCTATTGGGACATGCACATAATTTGACATATAAGGTTATCCGTCTGAATAAGTATAAAACCTGAGAGTCTTGTCTGTCGTTGGTGGTTGACTTTCAGTAAGTAGTTCAAACAAAGGAATGTTAGACATTTCTTTACTTCTACCACTCAATACAATAAAACACATTTCTTACACCGTCACCAGCCTTCATTTTCGCTGCATTGAATTCCTGGTCACACTTTATGTTAGCTAGCAGTTAGCTGACGTTTGCTAGCAAGCTACAGCAACATCTACCAGTGTTTGCAACTGTTTGAATTTGAGTCAATGAGAAAAGCTTGCAATGCAATGTGTGTAATGTTCCTTGCTGACACGAGCTGGCAAGTGCTTGTGTCTACCGCCTGAAAGTCACTCAATGCACGTAGCTAACGTGAGGTTAATCCAGAAAGTTTGTTTTATGTTGGTAGGGTTACACAGATACAATAGCTGAATTTGCGGAGCTACAGTAGCAAGCAAACTGATGGTGCAAACTAAAACAGTATTACAGCACTACTTTTGGTGTCCCCCTCAAGAATGGCTCTTGGGAAAATTTCATGTAATTGTCCCCTCCAAAGATGACATCAGATTATCACGCCTGAAGGTAAGAATACAAATTTTCTAGAAACTGTGCGGGAGTGTTAATGACTGTGATCCAATAATGTTGAAGTTTTGGTGTAGTTAACTGGGCCTATCTATGGATTGGGTGCAATGCTTGGATTATAATAAGAGATGAGTTTCGTTCCATAATTTAATAAGGTGGGAACAGACCAGTGTTGGCAGTGATGACAGTTATGGATGTGTTAAGGCATTGTGTTCATTAAGATTATATTTTGTACTCATCAGCATGTGCACGTGTGTGAGGATTTTTCTCAATTATTTCAGCACCGCGCTCCTCTTATAGCTCGTTCTATCTGGCGCCTCGTTCCTTCCAGAGATTTACGGGATCCGTGTTCATGTTGTGATCCGGGACCACTAAATTTACTAATAAAGCACAGATGTTGCAGATATTGTCCTAGCCTCCCAAACACGCTCGATGGTTGACATTTGGTGATGGAGGAAGCTGGATGTAGAGGCCTTGGGCTGGTGTGGTTGCCTAAGGCCTTTGTTGTGAGGATGGTTGGACATACTGCCAAATTCTCTGAAACAATGTTTGAGGCGACGTATGGAATTTTTTTTTACATTTAATTATATTTGAACTAGTCTGGTGGACATTCCTACCGTCAGAGTGTCAGCTGCCTGCATCATCTGCATTATCGCTTTATGTGAACAAACAGACGTTTTAAAGTGTCTCTACTGTTCCCGGTACGAGGTAGACCGATCTATTCCTCATGTAATAAACAATTCCTCCCTCAAGAAATGAATACATGTTACGCTAAATTTGAGGCAGGCAACAATAAGCCAGCCAAGAAAGCTCTGACTGCTCTGGACGATCAGGTGCTCTTGCTCTACAAGGCCAATGTGAGGTGCCCTCTCAGTGGAAGGAATACTCACAGAGCCACAGGCCCCCGATGGAGTCCTCAACCCGGGCGTGTCCCGGGGTTCAGGGAGACTGCCATGGTCCCAGTGACCAACAAAATCCATGTCAAACTCACCCCTGTCATCTTGAAGGGCTTCGGGAGGTTTTCGTGGCTGTTTGCCATGATGATTGGACACGTTCCAATTGATAACAGACTGCAATAATAGATCCATGGACAATGCCATTTCCCCCTGCTTTTTCCCAGGGCTGTACCGCACCTATGAGTTGCACTGAAGTGAAATCATTCTTATTGATTACATTTTATTTCTTAAAGGCTACATTTGCACAGGCAGCCTAATTCTGATCCAGGTTGTGTTTATCGAATAATCCGATCAGTCACTGCATATTGCCAGTAACTCAGCCAAAGATTGGTACACGCTCACAAGTATTTTCAGCAGGCGTTCTGCAGTCTATGCTTCAACAGGACAGGACAAAGACTGGGCAGCAGTGACGGCACTTTGGGCGCGTAGGAGCTCTCTTGTTCTGAGAGAATCAAAGTCGTGTGCTGCAAATGGCTGCGATTTACTTCAATACGCAGGAAACACTCGTCAAACAGCAGTTGTCATAACTGTGGTTCTCTCATAGAATACGACCAGAAACAAAAGCCTAGGAAAAAGAAATGTCACAGATAGCCTAGTGGAGCAAGGTGGTAAGGGGTTAATCTGTACTGTGGTGAAAGACAAAGAGTTGAATTACAACGCTAAAGGTGTAGTGTGCAGTTAAGTTTATTATTTTAACTGCACATATTATTATAACACTCACAATCGCTGTATACTTTATATGGTAGCTACAATACAACTAACCTGCCTTACTTGTCTGAGTTTTAATCTTGTCCAACGTGATGATTACTTCTGTAATCCACAGATTTCTATGATCCGGATTAATGTATCATCTCTGTTTTGATAAACAGGCACAGAAAAAGTCAAATCTATTTTTCCCCATCCAGGGCAGAAATAATCAAGAGTTACCCTGTAATACTAGTCCTATATTGAGTATGAACTCATTCTCTGGCTTGGGCTCAGACTTGTTCAATCAGATTTCTATCATTGTGTCTGGCAGCTAAATCCAACTAAAGCAACTCTTGGTCCATTGTGCATTTGCTTTTAGTGGTGGTTGGCTATTCTTCTGGTAAACCAAACAAAAAAATCTTCTTCTGCTTCTTTAATCTCCCTAAAAAGTTAAGTATTCCATGAATGAGAATGTCATTTGTTTTTTAATGTTAAAAACATGCCGGCGCCATCTCCTCTTCCTGCATGGCTTCCGCAGCTTTCCAGAATCACTGTGTTGATTTGATTGCAGGGACAATGGACACATTTGATTGAGATGTAATTCAGACACTTCATTAATTTAACCTCAAAGGGACAATCAGCCAGAAGCAGAAGGACATGATGATGGTGAAATCACACAGTAGGTAAAGGACTGTGTTTTACATGGCTGTGACCTTTTAGAATCAGAGACATCAAGCACCTGGTCGCAAAGTCTGTTACAGGTTGACAGAACTTGATTCCACAACGTTGTTAAGTTCATTTCGGTTTGTTGTTTTGGTTTGCAATTAATCTGCCACATATGTGGTTTCCTAGATGTGAGCAAATTGTATAGATCCTATCATTTAGCAATACATTTTAATATATGACAGGAATAGACGATAATCTATGAAAAAATATATATACTTTTGATTTAGTTACTGAGTTTGCTAGGGGCGAAACAGAAGTTACAGGACTATCTCTCTGTCTCCATCCACAGCTAGATCCCAACCCAGATACATGATTTAGAAAATATTCAAATTGGCCTTGAATCAAGGAGCACTTAGTGTTTCCTAATCAGCCCAGTGTGTCTGTAACCTCCACAAATTACCCGACTAATTATCATCTGAAAGCTTTAATTTGTTTCCCAACAATTCCAGGGCCCTGTGAATGCAGAAAAGAAGAGGTTCACTTGAGACTACCGCCGCCTATTTCACAACTTCCATTGCTATCTCTCTGTGTCTCATTGTGTCTGTATATTTGGCTTAGTGTTGCTGTTTCTGTCGCTGTCTACCTGACCTGTCTCTCTCTTTCTGGCTCTGTCTCTCTCTCTCTGGCTCTGTCTCTCTCTCTCTCTGTTTCTCTTTCTGTCCCAGTCTTGCTCCTCTATCCCACACTCTATCTTTTTCTCTCTCAGCCTCTCTCCTATTCTCAGACTCTTTCTCCTTCTCGCCTTGTGGTGAGTGGAGATTCTCTATGGACCTCTTTATATCACTACCTACCTACAAGCACTCTCCTCTTCCTTTTCTCCCACCAGCCACAAAATTCAGCAACAGCTTGTAGGTAATTGATCAGACAAGTGAACTGTAAAATATTCATTTTCTACTTCAACAGCCAGATAAATCTCAGGGGAGGTTTTGGAGGAGGACGCTGGTGGAAACATTGCTTATGCACTACCTGTCGTAGCTAGGCTAGGAGAGGTTCGATTGAGAACCAGGCAGATAAGAGGCGGGCTATGGTTGTCTGGCTGCCAGACAGCCAGTGATGGCCAGCCATGCAACTCCCTGCCTGGCTTCATAGAGCTGGAGCCCAAATCTCTCTCTCTCCTCTCACGCTGGTTCTGGGTCTGCAGACAGTGTTGACAGAGGGGCAGGTTTGCTGCTTCCTTCATGACTGGCGGGCTAAGACGGGATACATGCCTTCGTCTTCGTGCTTGGTTAAACACAGGAACATACCTGCAGGCCTCTCCCTTTGATGACCGCAACCAGTCAACTGTGAGGGGAGTCCCTTTACCAAACATGTCCCTTGACCCGATCAATTTTATGTGACCATAACCTAACATGTAAATACTGCAGCCTGGGTTTAATTAAATTGGGGCCACCTCCATTGACAACAATTCAAGTGATTGGATAATGAATCAATGTGGCAACGAATGGAACATTTATAATTGATCACATCAGATGGTCCAAGAAGCTGTGCAAGTGCAAAGCACGAAAGGCTTAAATGTGAGAGGTCAAAGGTTATTGTTTATGGCATATATCATTTGTGAAAGATATTGCTCGCTTTGCAGTGGCCTTATTGATTTGATTCTTTAATCAGAAAACAGAAAAGGGCACGAAAGAGAACAGCATCACTGTTGTATTGTGTTTATACATTATGTATACCTGATAATGCTGGTAGAGGGAACGCCAAGAGTGGCCAAAGCTGTCATCAGGACAAAGGATCGCTACTTTGAATAATCTGAACTACAAACAGATTTATTTTTATTTGTTGACACATTTTTTGGTTACTCCGTGATTCCATGTCGTATTTTATAGTTTTGTCTTAGTAGCTGTAGGTGTGTCCAAACTATGACTGGTACTGTTTGTATGTATATATATAGTAGGGGTATTACGGTACACGTATCCGTACCGTACCGTTCGGTACAGGACGTTCGGTTCGGTACGCGTTGTGTTTTCCGAATGAATATAGTCTAACATTCCAAACTCAGAGTTTCCCCCAGAGACGGAACTTAGCTGAAGAAGCCTAGCACATGAGCAAAGTTTGCTTACTGTAAGAAATTACAGCCAATTCCTCCCTCGTCTACTACAGCAGACTACTATAGCTTTCAATAGCTTGCAACCAGGAACCCTAAGCCAACATTAGTAAGGCTAACTATAACATTGAACTCTGAGTTAGCGCTTGTTTAAGAAAAGGTAATTCTATTTTTCATATTATTATTTGGAAATTCATTCTCTATCGGGAATTGGTGCAGAAACTGCTTTCTCACCGGTGAGTAATTGCAAAATGCTGTAATTGTTTTTTTACTGAAATAATCCTACCTAGTGCAGCTTTAACTACAGTGGCAATGGGCAAAATTTATAACTTCTTAATAAATTAAAAGAAATGTTATGTTTTGCATGTCTTTTTCCACTGTACCGAAATCGTATCGAACCGTGACTTAACATTTCCGGTACGTACCGAACCGTGAATTTTGCGTACCGTTACGTACCGAACCGTGACTTTAGTGTACCGTTACACCCCTAATATATATACAGTATATGGAGAGAAAGAGAGAGAGAGAGAGAAGTTTCACGTCCCTGCTCTTAACCCAGACGCCTTGGTTCTCTCCCTCACCTCCTCCCTGAACACATTCTTCACGGATGACCTTTGTTTCAAGTCTCACATGGACACTTCCTCTCCATCCGCAAGCTCTATGGGATTAATTTCATACGCTGTGTTGGATTCACTGTGTGTCATGTGTGACAGGGCACAGACACAGCATATTCTCCATATGTCAATTATACAATACTCACATTGGCATCTCAATAGTTATGTACGTAACATAAATCTACAGAGCGAATATGTGAAGAGACAGAGAGAGAGAGAGAGAGCGCGAAAGAGAGACAAAGTGGGACAGAAAACAGACAGAGAGAGAGAAAGTGAGAAAGAGTGGGACACTGTTAAAAAGAGAGGGGAGCTGGACAGACCAAAAGACAAAGAAAGACAGAGAGGGAGAAATAGAGAGAGACATGTATACAGCATTTGTTCTGCCAGACCTAAAGTGTTACAGCCATCAATGAAGAGCTTTGTCAAACACTTCACAGGCTAGCAGCAGAGGTGATACGAAAATACTTTACCTCAGAAGAACATTAGATCAACGTATATGTAATTAAGTAGTTAGGAATCAAAGCAGTGTGTGGGAATGATTCATATTTAATGGCATGGACTTTTTTACTGTTTGGTTAATTGAATACCTTATCTTTATTATGCAGATGCTTCATAAATATGAAATATTACATATTACAGATAACTGCTCTTGAAAACCTCACTGAAGCATTGAGAAATATAATTAAGTTTATGGAGAGAAAAAACGAAAGCCCTGGGTTTTTTTTTACTTCGTCGTTTTTTATTTTTCTATCTAAAATTAATTTACGTCAACAAAATAACAAATAGCTACATGGTCAGAGGAGTGGAAATTAATTTAAACATCCCTCATCCTTCTGCCAACAGATTTTTAAGAAATGTTTGACGGTATGGTTTTAGTAAACATATATTGTATTCTTTTTAATATAAAGATCAATGTAAGCTCCCAGAAAGGGTTGATTAAATCTTGGGATTACCTCTCTGTTCATCTGTTATATTATTACAATATTGCAATAATACCAAATGTAATCTTCTTATTGTTTAGCTGGAATAACCACACTAGATGGCGTTTGAATAGTCCAACAGTTTCAATCTACAGTCAACTAATGTAATGTACTGTGTCACTGTCTGCAGTAGATGACCTAGCCCTCTTAAAAGATAGGGCAGACTTGGCCATCTCATCTTCCCTGCATATAGAACATCCGTCGTAAGCTACCATGCAAATATAATAGCCTACAGCACGGAACACGCTTATAGCACATCGGCCACCTAAAGATTATTATGAGAGTTCACAGATAACAGATAACTTCTGTCTTAAACCACCATACAAATCCTCTTTGCCATGGCCACTAGAGACCCAACACAAACACACACACACACACACACACACACACACACACACACACAGCTAGTGGAGACTGGAGTGGTGGGTGCTGTGCCCCCTAGAGGTCGGTTAAGGTGGTTCATGTCCAGCCATGCAGGGTTCTCCCTTTGCCTGCCTAAGACAGGCCTGTGGGGGGTCCGACCGCCATGTTGATGCCTCCGACCCTGGTTCTGTTCGTGGAGGCTGGTACTTCGCTGCACTTCACCATGACAGATGGTGCATGGAGGATCAAAGACTACAACACTGGAGGGCTCCATTATCTATGACGGAGTGATAAAACTCATCCCTCTCTACTTTTCTCTCTATCTCTCGCTTTCCCGTTCTCTCTCTTTTTTTCTCTGTTTGTCATTTCATTGGGGAGGAACTGTTGAGGAGGATGCCATAGGAAATAACAGCACAATATCGATATGGTTAACACTTTATTAAGTTGCCCCTACTCTCCAGCTAACACAACATGGTGTTGTCAAGGTAATATGGTTGTTGTTTGTACATAATTAATTTTTACACAAATGGAACAAGGAAAGTGTAATTGCACCTTCAAATAGAACAAGGGATCTGTAACTGCACCTTGAAATGGAACAAGGGAAGTATAACTGCACTTTCTGTTACGGAGTAACTACCGATGTTGTTAAATTCAATGTCACTAAATATGAAGAAAACATTTAAAGACACATTTCATTCATTCATTGAACTTTTTATAATTTTCACACATACTGGTTAGTGTGCATGTGACATTAATATCCCAAGAACTACACAAATGTGTCCTGTGTATGGTAGGATGGCAAGAAGAAGGCAATTACTCATGAAAGCCTGCCTTGAATGCTGTTTGAAGTATGCTAAAGGGTGTGTCAAAACATTGGCAAACTTGTTTTGTGGTCTGACAAATCTAAAATGTTGGGGACTAGATTCAATGGGTTTGGCGCAGACCCATTACATGACCTAAAGAACAATGTCCCTACTGTGAAAAATGGTGCTGGCAGCATCGTGTTATGGGGATGTTTTTCATTGTCAGGCACTTGTCAAGATAGAAAGGGAAATTATTGGAGCAATGTACACAAAAGGCATTGAGAAAAACCTGCTAACCTCTGCAAAAAAGCTGTCGACCTTTCAGCATCACAGTGACCCAAGCACACAGTCAATGCAACAGTGGATTGGATATGGAATGAAACGATAAATGTCCTTTAGTGTCCCATCAGAATTCCAACATAGCAATCAAAAAATGTGTGGTATGCCATGAAGAATTCTGTCCAAGGAACTTGACAGAGTTTAACATCTTTACAAAAATGTATGTAAAAAAATGTCCATATGTAACTGACAAAACATTTTAATTATTCCATATGGTTATCCTGTTGTGTGCAAAGGTTGTTACATTGTAACTACAAATTAATTAAAAATTACTTCAATATGTTAAGTTGCTTATTCCAGGGTCAGTACATTGTAAGTACATTTATGTCCACTGTAAAAAGATTTATATGTTGTAAAACCATGCATCCATTGTAAAACATTTCTCTATTGTAAAATCATTTAAATTTCCATGTATCCCTACGGTACTGTTATTATATGGTACGGTTCCATGTATATGTGTGTTTTTTAAGCACACTTAATTCACTATAAAATATAAATTAACCAATTTAAAACTGGTTGTGAAATAAGTGTATGCCTTGTTCCAGTGTTGGCACCAGTTCCTATTCCATTTATAAACTGTGGTGGTACATTTGGATTAGACAGCAGTGACACCTTGTAGTTACATGAAACAGGGTTACATTTTGGTATGAGTTGTTAACATGGTAATTAACAAGGGGACTATCAAACATGTAATCACAAAACATTAGTTACATAGTGGAACAAGAGAACAACATCCATAGTCACAAAGTGGAATAACAGGTAAGACATCCTTTGCCCCAAAAGTGTAGTAACTGATTATTCAGTACCCCGTAGTTAGTTAGTAATAGCTACGTAACTTCTATGTTGTAGAGTTATCTAGATGAATTTAAGGACCCTAAATAATAAAATGTATATTTCTTACAGACAAAACACTTCACAACTAACATAGCGTAAACAGGCATAGGAAAAGCCAGCTGTTGTTGAACTAGAATATTCAGGGTCATGGCAATAGAACAGTAAGGTTCCCTGCAGTGTCTGACTCATCCAAAGATTCCAGATTTTTCTGTGATGAAGAAACAGGAGAGAAAGTTGGGAATGTAATTAACCATACATGGGGAGATTCAATTACAAGGACACACACACACACACTCATTTTAGTTTTACAATCCATGGGAGAGCACAAAAAAATTATTACCATTTTCTTTTACCCCAGCCCCAAATCGATACACACTCACACGGACGCAAACAAACACAAAGACACATACACACATGCAAAGGCATAGATTCATCTGTGCATTGTCTTCAACAATATTTGCTTGACAAAAAGACACAACCCTCCCACACACACATAATTCACACATACATAATCCACGCGCACACACACACACCAGACACACACACACACACACACAAACCCCTCAGGGCCACGGTGGAATGGTGGGGAGATGTCACAGGTCGTCAAGCAGAAAGCCCGGGCCCTGTCTGCATTTTAAACCAAACTTCCAATTTTCTCCCTCTATCTTTCTTCATTCTCACTGAAGCTGGAAATTGAGCACGGCACACTTATGTGGAGAGGCTAGGGAGGGAAGGGATAAAAAGTAAGATGCGTTTCATGAGTTTCATGAGCTATTTGATTTAAATTACCTGCCTGGATAAGGGAGGAAGGCAGGCTGATGTAGTTTGTGTTTGTTCATTTAAGGAGAAATTTCACCAGAGTGATTGTCAGTCCGTACAGTAGGGGCTGATCATTTGCTGTTCGTTCCCGTGCTGATATAGGGCACCAGCTGGTGAGCGACCGAAGTCCACCATTTTCACCAATTTAGGCACATACATTTAATTTTTAGAATTACGGCGGTCACTGTTCAGAGATGCTAAGTAATATCGGATAATGCTAAGTAATCAAGTCCTAAGTCTGTCCATGTCTTTAGATGAGACAAGCCATTAAAGTCCTGAGTCACTCCATGTCTTTAGATAAGACAAGCCATTAAAGTCCTAAGTCACTCCATGTCTTTAGATAAGACAAGCCATTAAAGGCCTAAGTCACTCCATGTCTTTAGATAAGACAAGCCATTAAAGTCCTAAGTCACTCCATGTCTTTAGATAAGACAAGCCATTAAAGTCCTAAGTCACTCCATGTCTTTAGATAAGACAAGCCATTGAAGTCTTTCCATGCCTTTAGGGGTGACAAGCCAACAAGCACTGCTGGAATGAGTGACAAACTGCTATGTGGACTCATCTATAATGCCACAGTCCTGACTCTCTCTCTCTTTATCTCTCTTGAAAATGTCACTGATTTCTCTTACCATGTGATAATCAATTTCAAAGCATTTCTCACTCATTACCTGACAGGGTTAAAAAGTCCCCCCATCATTTTTTCTTTACAAGGATCAATTCACAACAGAAAAGGCCAGCAAGCAAATGTACATAACGTTTAATACAATAGTCGCACATTGATTTGATAAAGGTGAAGATAAAATTCACCAGTCTGGTCATGAAATGTGACTTCCGCCATGCTTTTAACCCCATCATGGGTCGGGGTGACTGCCACATTAGCTGCCTGGGGAATATTACAGACACACCCACACACAAACACACACCAAAACACACAAATTGACTCTAACATAATCTCACAACTCATGCTGGTATTAAATTTTTGTCCAGCGGGAGTTAAACATCTATAGGTGAAGTTAATTAGCAGCTGGTAAGCCCATCTGAGAATTTCTCCTTTTCAGACATCAATCTTCTGTGTTTGAAAGGTGCAAAATCCAGCTGCCATCTAAATCAAACTGGAATGACTGCTTTCATTTACTCTGTTGACTCTTTCCCTTGCCTATAGCATTTGTTTTTTCTAAGATTTACATAAAGTGTTTTTTAACAACCTGTCAAACTCACCAAGGTAATGACTGTAATGGGCTTAATAGGTAAAAGGTTTTTAAATTTTTCTAGTAGAATACGTCTGCTTAATGCACCATCTCAACATTTACTTCACAAGAATGAAGTAAAGATAACTTTGTGTGGACGCCTGTCGAATTTTTGTGAGGCTGAAAAAAGTTTTAATGCTGAACTGTTTACAAATTGGATGCGTTGAAATAGATGCAACATCCGAAAGTCAACCGCAGAATCCGCGTGGTGGAAAAGCAAACTAATTGCTTTCAATTATCAATGCTTTCCAGGATCCTCTTATTTCTGTTAGAAATTAATGAAATTCTCTGCAGCATACAGTATGTTTTCGGCACCTTCCATTTCTGTATATCGTGTTGATGGGTCGGAACAGAGGTCTGTCAGTGTTGTGGCCTTTGTGGTTGGAGCAGTGACGGTCATACAAAACTCCATTTGCATAAGATCTTCACCAGAATACTGAGGCTTAAATCAACATACTTAGACAACACCATCACTGGCCCTTCAAAATTCTTCATCACGCACATATTTTGTTGTCAAAATCTGTATGTAAATGTTTAACCTACTTTGAGTAACTAATAATCCATTTGTAATGCCAGTGTTTTCAGATGTGCTCTGAATGTCCCCCACGAGAACACACATGCTCAACTATTACTTTTGTCTGCCCTTACAGTTACAGTGGATATAAAAAGTCTACACACCCCTGTTAAAATGCCAGGTTCTTGTGATTTAAAAGAATGAGACAAAGATAAATCATGTCAGAACTTTTTCCACCTTTCATGTGACCTATAACGTGAACAATTCAATTGAAAAACAAACTGAAATCTTTGAGGGGGAAAAATAAAAAATAAAAAACTCACAATAACCTGGTTGCATAAGTGTGTACACCCCTAAAACAATACTTTGTTGAAGCACCTTTTGATTTTATTGCAGCACTCAGTCTTTTTGAGTAGGAATCTACTAGCATGGCACATCTTGACGTGGCAATATTTGCCCACTCTTCTTTGCAAAAGCGCTCCAAATCTATCAGATTGCGAGGACATCTCCTGTGCACAGCCCTCTTCAGATCACCCCACAGATGTTCAACTGGATTCAGGTCTGGGCTCTGGCTGGGCCATTCCAAAACGTTAATCTTCTTCTGGTGAAGCCATGCTTTTGTGGATTTGGATGTGTGCTTTGGGTCGTTGTCGTGCTGAAAGGTGAACTTCCACTTCATCTTCAGCTTTCTAACAGATGCCTGAAGGTTTTGTGCCAAAATTGCCTGGTATTTGGAACTGTTCATAATTCCCTCCACCCTGACTAAGGCCCAGGTTCCAGCTGAAGAAAAACAACCCAAAGAATGATACTGCCACCACCATGCTTCACTGTGGGTATGGTGTTCTTTGGGTGATGTGCAGTGTTGTTTTTGCGCCAAACATACCTTTTGGAACTATGGCCAAAAAGTTAAACCTTGGTTTCATCAGACCATAACACGTTTTCCCACATGCTTTTGGGGGACTTGATGTTTGTTTTTTGCAAACTTCAGCCGGGCTTGGACGTTTTTCTTTGTAAGAAAAGGCTTCAGTCTTGCCACCCTACCCTATAGCCCATTCATATGAAGAATATGGGAGATTGTTGTCACATGTAGCACACAGCCAGTACTTGCCAGAAATTCCTGCAGTTCCTTTAATGTTGCTGTAGGCCTCTTGGATGCCACCCTGACCAGTTTTCTTCTCGTCTTTTCATCAATTTTGGAGGGACGTCCAGTTCTTGGTAATGTCTCTGTTGTGCCATATTTTCTCCACTTGATGATGACTGTCTTCACTGTGTTCCATGGTATATCTAATTCTTTGGAAATTCTTTTGTACCCTTCTCCTGACTGATATCTTTCAGCAGTGAGATCCCTCTGATGCTTTGGAAGCTCTCTGCGGGCCATGGCTTTTGCTCTGAGATGCAACTAAGAAAATGTCAGGAAAATTGTACTAGAACAGCTGAACTTTATTTGTGATTAATCAGAGTCACTTTAAATGATGGCAGGTGTGTAATGACTTCTATTCAACATGAGTTTGAATGTGATTGGTTAATTCTGAACACAGCCACATCCCCAGTTCTAAGAGGGTGTGCACACTTATGGAACCAGGTTATTAAGGTTTTTATTTTTCATTTTTCCCCCTCAAAGATTTCAGTTTGTTTTTCAATTAAATTGTTCACATTATAGGTCACATTAAAAGTGGAAAAAGTGACATTATTTATCTTTGTCTCAATAGTTACATCACAAAAACCTGGCATTTTAACAGGGGTGTGTAGACTTTTTATATCCACTGTACATAAAGGAAAAAGTAGTTTTGACAAAAATAGCTTACTTGGAAATAAGTTCACCAAATTTGTGATGTGCAATTTTTGTAATCGAGACTACCCCTTTAAGGTTAGGGTCAAGTTTAGGCATTATTATTATTATTATTAGGGTTGGATTATTATTATTAGGGTTGGATTTCAAGGTTAGGTACCAAGGTTAAGGTTAGATCGGGGTTTGCATAGCACACACGCAGCATTAATTTCTGAGGTATAACTGAGATGGGCGGGTACCTTTTAGTAAACGGCAAGGTTGTTGAGAGACTCACTGTGTGCGTGTGTGTTTGTGTATTGAGATCCCGCTTTGATTGACAGCTCCCCTGGAGGGTCTGCCCCCTGTCAGTGTAGAGAGAAGAGGAAAGCAGAGCAGATGATAGCAGCCTTGGTAGCAGGTGCATGAAGGTGGCTAGAGAGTCTTTGTGCAAATCCACGCTGTAGGACAGATGTCCCATTCACCTTCCCATTTTTGCTATGCTGTGTTGAGACATGTCACTCTTCCGTGTTAGACTCACACCCAGTGTGCTCACTGGAATAGCCGTGGGTGCGCTTAACAGAAAAATGCCTCTGGTAGCCCACTGTGTGCCCGTTGGTGTGTATGGCTCAGGCCGCCGGCGACACCGTAATCGGAGGGGACAGGCTCAGAGTAATGACTGGGATGGAATCAATAGAGGAGTATTGAACACATCAAGCACATTGTTTCCATGTGCTTGATATCATTCCACTAGCTCCTCCCCAGCCGTCATTACAGAACGCAGGCCTCCTGTTGTGTTCGGAGAGAAACCCCAAGGTTGCGGTGTGTGTGGACATTGTGTTTATGAATGTGTGTGTGTTTACTATGTGCTTGTGTATACAGTATGTGGTTGTGTATGTATGTGTGTGTGTGTTATCATCAGTGCATACAGTACATTCCTTACTGTGTGTGTGTGTGTGTGTGTGTGCTTGTCTGTCTGTGTAAATTACTCAGTTAAAGTGAGTCGGCTGGGTAGCATCTGCATGGAGCGCCTGGCTCTATTAACTTTGTTATAAGACTGGATGTGAACATAAACCACATTAGACTTTTCCCCAAGCAGGAAATATACCAGGTGTCACCCTTTATTCAGTCCCCAAGTAGGATATATACCAGGTGTCACCCTCTATTCCTTCTGATCTTTCAGTGATTGGTTCCTACATTTCATTACGCTAAAAGCGGGGAATCTTTCCACATCTCAAAGGGAGGAGGGATCGCTTTAGAGGCTGGACAGCCAGGAAACCCAACACGGGACAGTCTGCGCGTGCTGAAATACAAATGTGAGACGGGTCTCTAGCCAGCTGCATAGTTAGTAGGGACATACTTTTTAAAGCTGGTGACGGACAGGGCAGACCTAGACTCCATAGCCTGGTCTGTCTGTGGTATGGTGCCAAGTTGCATGGTAATTCTCATCTGAAACATGGTCATGCCTGTGTTGTGGCTTAATGTTAGTCCGGTCACAGAGCTGTCCGTGGTGTCTCGCCAAACGTTTGGTATAACAATAACCATGTGGGATCCGGTAAACATGTCCACACTGGCACAATGTGAGCCCAGTGCGGGTTCAAACATTGGCTCTGTGTAGCCTGCCCAAGCTGGGCCAAGGCGCCTTCGCTCATCGGCTCCACATTGGCCCCTGAAAGTGCTGGCCCTTTGTGAACCAATTTCGGCAGCCCATATCTGGAAACACTGAACCAATCTAAGGTGCCCATGTTGGGCCAGTTCTGAAGCCTGCACTTCAGCTGAAATAGTCCCACCATTTCAGATTGGCGGCCCATTACGCAGCCACAATAAGACAAATGTCACAGGCAATTACTGGAGCCTTTTTTTACAGTGTGCATTATTGAGTGTTACTTTGTAGATGTAACACAGAGAATCACAAACTGGAGCAGCGCTCATTAGCGTTTTCTCAAAAAACAGCTTGTGAACCATAAGATTCTATTGGAAAGATGATGATCCTGATATAATTGGGGAACCGCACCGAAAGACCAACATCTATTCTTAAAAATTAGATATTCTAGTGTCAAAATTCAGACTGAATAAAATATGCTTTGTCATAAAGTCGGTTTTGTGAATGAGGATTTGGGATTTGATTGTGACAAAGTTAATTTCCCCACTAACACAGAACAAACAGCTGCAGTAATTTCAATTATCTACTATCTATGCAATGGCACCCACCAGTTTATACTCATATATGCCAGTTGACATACAGGTGCTGGTCATATAATTAGAATATCATCAAAAAGTTGATTTATTTCAGTAATTCCATTCAAAAAGTGAAACTTGTATAATGTATACATTCATTCCACACAGACTGATATATTTCAAGTGTTAATTCCTTTTAATTTTGATGATTATAACTGACAACTAATGAAAACCCCAAATTCAGTATCTCAGAAAATTAG
>JACXGI010001366.1:0-15931 GCA_016801175.1 Esox masquinongy
GTGCAATAGAGTGTCAACTGTTTCTGTACGTGCAATAGACTGTCAACTGTTACTGTACGTGCAATAGAGTGTCAACTGTTACTGTACGTGCAATAGAGTGTCAACTGTTACTATACGTGCAATAGAGTGTCAACTGTTACTGTACGTGCAATAGACTGTCAACTGTTACTGTACGTGCAATAGAGTGTCAACTGTTACTGTATGTGCAATAGAGTGTCAACTGTTACTGTACGTGCAATAGAGTGTCAACTGTTACTGTATGTGCAATAGAGTGTCAACTGTTACTGTACGTGCAATAGAGTGTCAACTGTTTCTGTACGTGTAATAGAGTGTCAACTGTTTCTGTATGTGCAGTAGGGTGTCAACTTGCGCTCAGATCCCAACAGTCCAATGGTCCTTCATTTCTAAAAGACTTCACTTGCTATGGGAAGCCTTTTATTTTAGAACCGAGAAAGTCAGCAAATAGAAATGTGGAGACGATATTGCCAAAGCTGAAGGTCCAGAGAGACTTTCTCAATCCACTTTCTGGAAACTCTACGGCTAAACCTGGTAAAGGATTATAGAATGTTTTGTGAAGGCCCTTTGTACTTATGATAGCCCAGTTACAGTCAATATGTTATAGTAGCCTATGTACAACACATGAGAATTACACATTATTGTACAGCACACATAATTTCTTATTTAGCTATAGTTTTCTCATGAATTGTTTTTATTTTTCGGTGTTGTCTATATTCATCCATCTGGAGTTAATGAGTACACTTTTAAGACAACGGTATCTGTAGTAGCCTACCATACCCCATCAATAAAGCTGTTGGCCATCATCTCCCTTGTTTCCCTTAGGAGGCTATAAAATCTTGCACACCGTGTTTGTATGATTATACTAATGAAGGCCATTGTAGACCAAAATGATGTAATTAAAACAACGCAACTCTCATGAACTACACTGTAACTTGATATTGAGCTTGAACCCAGAGAAAGGGGCAAACAGAGTTAAGTTGGCCTGACCTGCTGTATTTAGTTCTTTCCTTCGTCTTGCCTCGGGCTGACGGTAGAAGAATTACAATGCTGTGTGGACTTTTCTTTGAGCAATGGATTAATATGTGGCACTCATTTGGCTTGGCAGGTCTTTCTAATTACGTTAAAATCTTTCCATCCTTTGCTAAAAATGATGGCAATTAAACATATCCAAGGGCAGGCCTAAAGCAATCCTGTTGACAAGGCAGCCCAGGGTGGCATTTAATCAAAGACACAGAAGATATTAGAACAGTAAGACAGAGGTTAGAAACCTATTCATCCTGAACAGCCATATGGCCACAGAGAAAAGACATGGATCATCTCACAATTTTTCCCGTGTAGCCCAGTTGACAGAGCATGGCGCTTGCAATGCTAGAGGTTTTGTGTTCATTTGCCATGGTGGACCAGATTGGAAATGTATGCACTCACTACTGTAAGTCGCTGGGGACTAAGGCTGAGTGCCTGAAATGTAAATGTAAAATCAATCAAATTTCAATCAATTAAATGTATTTATAAAGCCCTTTTTACATCAGCAGTTGTCACAAAGTGCTTTTACAAAACACCCAGCCTGAAACACCAAGGAGCAAGCAACAACAGTGTTGAAGTACAGTGGCTAGGAAAAACTCCCTAAGAGGGGCCGAAATTTAGGAAGAAACCTAGAGAGGAACCAGGCTCAGTGGGGTGACCAGTCCTCTTCTGGCTGTGCCGGGTGAACATTGTCAGAGCACAAGTTGTAATAATTAGTAAATGCATTTAGGTTGTGTCCAGAGTCTATAAATCCTAAACCAGGTCAGAAGCATGACCAGATGGACGAGGACAAGGACAACCGGGTGGAGGAGGGTGTGGTAATCAGACTGGCAGCTGGAATCGTCAGGTATTGTCTTGATCTGCAACACAACCAGGAGGAGTTTTGACAGTGGCAGCAACGAGTCTTTAGAGCCTGGTACTCGGGAGGTGTGAGCCAAGACCTCATGTCCTCTTAAGTTTGAACGGAGCAGAAGACAAGAAAATTTAGAGAGTGCATTCCTTAGGTTTACGAGGTTTTACAGTGGAGAAGGAGAACTGACCCTACTCACCCAGGCACATTAATATAGCAGCGTAAAACCTTGGGGCTGAGACAAGGGGGTCCAGTGACACCGTGGCCCTGTCCAGGGGAGGCCCCGGACAGGGCCCAACAGGCAGGATGTCAACCCACCCACATTGCCAAGCATCAACCAACCACAACCACCATGAAACGAGGGCCAAGTATTGCCAGCAGAGTTCACCCCAATTACACAATGGGCAAAATGGAGAGACAACAAACCAGTGACTCCGCCCCTCAATGGGATTGGAGGGAGGGCATCCCAGTGGCGATGAGAGCCCACCTGGCAAGACAGCAAGGGTGGACAGTATCAAGCCTTTCCATTCACCTTCACACCCATGGGCCAGACTGCACTTAACATAGACCATGCTATAGAGATGAGTCTTTAGTAGACACTTGAAAGTTTGCACTGAGTCTGCATTTCTAACCTTAATTGGCAGATCATTCCACAGTAGTGGAGCTCTATGAGAGAAAGCCCTGCCTCAGGCTGTTTGTTTAGAAATTCTAGATACAATTAGAAGACCTGCATCTTGCAAACTTAGGTTACGTGTAAGTATGTATAGCTGGATCATTTCAGTGAGGTAAGTAGGAGCAAGTCCATGTATTGCTTTATAGATTAACAATAAAACCCTAAAATCAGTCCTAACCCTAACAGGCAGCCAGTGTAAAGAGGCTAGTGCTGGAGTAATGTGTTCACATTTTTTAGTTCTAGTTAGGATTCTAGCAGTCGTGTGCAGCACTAATGGAAGTTTATTTATTGATTTATCAGGGTAACAGAGAGCATTACAGTAATCTAATCTAGAAGTGACAAAAGCATGGATTTTCTGCATCAGTTTTTGATAAAATGTTTCTGATTTTTGCAATAGTGCCTGGATACAGCACTTAGCCATGGAAAGTTGTACCACAGTGTTGGGGGTAAAGCATTACACCATTACTTTTTAATGGTAACGAGTAACGTAATGCGTTAGTTATTTAATTTTAAGTAGTTTCAAGTTTTTTTTGTCAAATGCACCAAACAACACAGCGTCATCCTTCACAATGAAATTCTTGTGACATGACACCCAACAACTACGTAGTGAGAGTTAAGAAGAAGAGTATATAAGCAAAAATATAGCTAGACAGAAAATAATAATAAAATAAAGTAACAATATACATAATACTGTACACTAGCAGCAGTTTAAAAAAAGAGTACTGTAAACTAGCGGCAATCTGGATAGTATTTGAACATTTAGATATGGCAAGTATGGCAGAAATATACATAACAGTGTAAACTAGCAGCACTTGGTAGAGTTATTGAAGATTATAGATATATGAGTGCAATAAGCTTATGGATGGTGGCCTAGCACACTACAACTACGTAGTGAGGAAAATATAAATATTTATTTTATTTTATAAATAATATAAAATATAGCAAGACGATAAAGCAATAGTATACAGCTCCGGAAAAAATTAAGAGACCACTGCACCTTTTTCTTTCCTTTCCAAAAAAGTCGAAAAGGAAGGTTTTGAGTGAGGAACAGAAGGGTTCAAATTAAGAGACCACCGCAAATTGAACGCTTTTGTCCCTCACTCAAAACTTCCCTTTTCAACTTTTTTGGAAAGGAAAGAAAAAGGTGCAATGGTCTCTCAATTTTTTCCGGAGCTGTACATAAAACTGTACATATCAGTAGTTTAAAAAGAGTACTGTAAACTAGCAGCAATATTGGTAGTAGTATTGAATTTAACAGACATGGCAAGTATGGCAGTAATATACATTAAAAAATGTAAACTAGCATCAATTTTTGAAAGAGTAGGATGGGGGGGTATGAACAGTATGGTAAAAGCATTGAGTATTATAGATACATAAAAAACAGTTTTTGAGTCTGGAGGTGCATGCTCCGCTAGCGTCTACCAGGCGGCTACAGTGTGAATAGACCATTGCCTGGGTGGCTGTGATCTTTGATGATGTTCCGTGCTTTCTTCAGGCATCGTGTATGCCTTGAACAGAGGGGAGATGGCAGCCGATGTGCAACCAACGTAGCTTTATGTAGCGTTTATTTTATCCAGTAGCAACTGGCAACAAAAAAATGCAAAGATGTCAGCACTTGCACTTCCTGCTAACGTTCACAATACACCTACCAAACTCACTCGGCCAACTCCCATTAATTTCAAATCGATGTGTACTGTCGACAAGCGATTGGCGCAGCGGAAGGCTGAGGTGCGCGAATCAGGCTGGGGAAGCAGTTTACTATTTCGACTACGTCAGTATTAGCCTCGCCTATAACCAATCACCGGTGTTGCTGTTATGTTTTGCTGGAATCTCTTGCCTGTTGGAAAACCAGATATCGATCCCAAATCATCCTCTGTTGGACAACCAAAGTAGATCGCAAAGGAACATCTAAATACATGTTCTGTTTCTAAACGCGATTATTCTAAATCATTTTAAAACAGATTTAGTAATTATTCACCACTGAATTAAGTCATGAAACAATGGATTATGCCCATTATTGCAGAGATTTCAAATTGCAATGTGCCTAACGTTTTCTTTTTTGAGAAGATATGTTTATCAGTGTACAAGGCTATGGCTGTTTTTTATTTTTTTCTTCATTGTTCACCGCAATGGATCTATCTACACTGCTCAAAATAAGGGAACACTTAAATCACACATCGGGTCTCGATGAACTAAATATATTAAAGATCAAAATCTTAACTGTACATTGTGTAATTCGTTAAGAACAAAATGACGTAACTGGTCAGTGGTATACCAAAATCACCAACCAATTGAGGGCTGGATTCAAACTCACACCGAAAATCGAACAATTGAAATCACAGGCTGTTCCAATCTGCGGGAATTTCATCATGGCAACTCATAATGTGACTCAGTAGTGTGTATGGGCCCCACGTGCCTGTATGCACTCCCGACAACGTCTGGGCATGCTCCTGATGAGACGGCGGATGGTGTCCTGGGGTATCTCCTCCCAGATCTGGATCAGGGCATCAATGAGCTCCTGGAAAGTCTGTGGCACTACTTGGCGGTGTCAGATGCACCGATACGTAACATCTCAGATGTTCTTAATTAGATTGAGGTCTGGGAACGTGAGGGCCAGTCAATGGCATCAGTGCCTTTATCATCCAGGAACTGCCTACACACTCTGGCCACATGAGGCCCGGGCATTGTCCTGCACCAGGAGGAACCCAGGGTCCACAACACCAGCGTAAGGTCTGACGACGGGTCTGAGGATTTCATTCTGGTACCTAACAGCAGTCATTACCGTTGGTTAGCACATGAAGGTCTGTGCGACACTCTAAAGATATGCCTCCCCAGACCACCACTGACCTACTGCCAAACCGGTCATGCTGGATGATGTTGCAGGCAGCATAACGTTCACCACGGCATCTCCAAACTCTTTCACATCTGTCACGTGTACTCAGTGTGAACCTGCTCTCATCTGTGAAGAGAACGGGGCGCCAATGACAGACCTGCCAATTCTGGTGTTCTCTGGCAAATGCCAATCGTGCTGCATGGTGCTGGGCTGTGAGCACAGATCCCACTAAAGGATGTCGGGCCCTCATGCCACCCTCATGGAGCCTGATTCTGATAGTTTTGTCAGAAACATGCACACCAGTAGCCCGCTGGTGGTCGTTTTGTAGGGCTCTGACAGTGCTCCTCCAGGTTTATCCTCGCACAAACGAGTAGATATCAGACCTGCTGCTGGGTTGATGCCCTTCTACGGCCCGGTCCAGCTCTTCTCGTGTAATAGCTCGTCTCCTAGTACCGCCTCATGCTACCTGTAGTGACAAGGACACTAGCAAAATGCAAAACCTGAGAAGAATCAGTCAGGAAGGAGAAGGAGAGAGCAATTGTCTATGGCCACCACCTGCAAAACCATTCCCTTTTTGGGGGTTGTCTTGCTGTTGCCTCTCTAGTGCAACTGTTGTCACTTTAATTTGCAACAAAACATGTAACATTGATTCACATTCGCTTATGCTTCCTAACTGGACAGACTGATATCCCTGAAGTTTAATTGATTTAGTGTTATACTGTGATGAATACGTGTTCCCTTAATTTTTTGCGCAGTGCAGTATTGAAGTCTGTACATATAGGGTTAGGGTAAGTGTTAATAAACTAGGCTTGAAAATTTGGAGGCACTTGCAATAAAAAAATAATGTATTAATTTAAGAGGTTCTCTATTAAAGAACTAAACGCAAGTATTGTTTGTCATTATGGTTTATGATTTCTTGAGATAACAGGATTGGTCACTCTTGCTGTATAATGATTTATAATGTTATATGCTGGTGACTGTCACTATGCAATACCTGACTATGTAATTACACAATAACCCATTAAATGTTTGCCTTCTGGGTATTAGTGACCAGCACGTGAATATAGAATCAAAGGATTTATCTTAAAGTAACCAAGTAACGTAAGTAAGTAACTTAACTTTCTACAGCAAGTAACTAAGTAACATAATTTGTTACTTTATGGGAACTGTAACTACTAACTATAATTAGTTACTTTCAACGTTTAACGTTCTCCAACACTCACCACAAACCCCTGAGATTATAATTACTAAAAGAATTTAAAAAGTAAAAATATACTTCCTTTTCTCATAAACCTCACCTTTCTGCCCTCTTCTATTTGCATTTCTGGTTACAAGCTAACTGCATTTCGTTGCACTGTATTTCACTGAACAAGTACTTGTAGGAAAACCAAGCATTTCATTGCCGTAACTTGTTATTGCAAATGACAAATAAACCTTTTGAACCTTTTTTGAACCTTGAACCTTGTGTACTTGTTCAATGACAATAAAGTTGAATCTAATCTAATTCAGCCAATCAGCATTCAGGATGCATATATACAGAATATTACCCTACACACTGTGGCATCCCTCAATCATGTAGTTTTTACTAGAACTTGAATGTGTAACATACATCGTACTGTAGCAAATAACAACACACTGTTTTGACAACATTTAATTTGCATATTTCCTGCCTGGTCCACCCCCCTTCCCCATATCCCAATTTGAATCATGATACTACATGCTAGCAGAACGTTGAGTCGTTCCTGGTTACAAAAACAGTCCTACAAACATACAGGTTATGGAAAATATATACGATTTCTTCAAAAAATCAAAAGATAATAAAACAGAAACCTTAAGGTGAAAATACAGCATACCAGTATTGTTCCATTATAGTATACTGCAGGTCTCCCTATCCAGAACAAGCAAATCCAGATTTAATGACCAAGAGTTCAGATGAGTAGAACTTATAAATGGTTGACGGGAATGTTCTAGATATTCTCATTTACACACCCATTTACACACGCCATACCCCATGTGCCGATGGACAAATGTTTATATATGATTAAGTTGTTTCCGTGCTCATTTGTTCAGTTCAGCCTCAGGCTAACAGCCTGATCCAGCAAAATTCAATGAGTTAATACAACCACAGGGTGGAGGTGTTGCCACCAGAGCAACTGCCAACTGTGACAGAAACTCCGGATGGACAACAATGTATCTAACAATTGTTATCTCATATTTCATACAGGTTTTTTTATGTACTTTTTTACGATTCATCTTTCCATTCTCCAGGAAAAGAAAACATCTGATGACAAAAAAAAAAATTCGGGGAGGGGGGGGAGGCTGCACATTGTCTGGGTATGATTTGTGTCATTGATTTGCATAATATATAAAGAATTATCAATAAGCATCCTCTCCATTTTTCCCTTTCCCTTCAACATGCATGCATTCACCTGGACACGCACGCAGGCATGCACACACACACACACACACACACACATTTTAAATTAATCAGAATCAAATGTACAGTTCCAAGAAGGATCCAAATATAGTTAGGGTCCCTGAAATACAAACTGATAGACTGCCCACATAACGGAAACAAAGCAGCACCAAGACATTTGTTTTGCCAGTGTCTTTGACAGCCGATAATGTGGGGAACACGCATTGCAAGCCTGTGTACATGTTCAAGACTGCCAAATATCAGCACTATTGCTACCCTGCACCATCCGAAGCTGTCCAATTACGCTACGAGGGGCTGGTACATAAGGAGCTTTCCTGTAAAATCCTGCTCCATGTAGAAATTGAAGGAGCAAACCACTTTCAGAATTAACACCTCCATCTGTCCTCCTCGCACAAGAATATCTGGCTTATTCTGTATTCTAGAAAACACTATCACCAGCTTCAAACCAGGCTCCTCTGAAAAAGTAACAGTTGTGGATGTGCTGTTTCATCTCACTTGCTTCCAAATTGACAAGTCAGTAATTCCTAGTATTGTACAAGACCTTCTGCATAAAAAGTGTTTACTTATATTAACTTATGGTATTAAATACAGAACAGATCACGTTTTGCAAGATCCAGATAAAACTCCATCCCAACCTGAGTAAATAAACGTTGTGCTCTCAAATAGTTTTCTGACCTGAAGAGGACAAAGATGACTAAAGAAAGTTGCATGAAATGTGAGATGAGAAATTTGTGTCCATCAAACATTTTAAGTGCAAAGACAATAACAGAAGTCTCAATTCAAGTTGAGTTATGAGTTTACTATTGTTAAGCATTTAATCTTTTTGTATGGTGAAATTCATAGAGATAACATGAACATTTAGCAAAATTAATAGTAAATCTAGTCATTGACGAGATTAGAAATAAAGATGTTTAATTGAAATAATAACTGTCCTTCAACCTTTCCTTTCGTCAAAGAATCCTTCATTTGCAGCAATTGCAGCCTTGCAGACTTTTAGCATTTTAGTTGTCAATTCGTTGAGATCCTCTGAAAAGTTTTCTCCCCACGCTTCCTGAAGCACATCCCACGAGTTGAATTGGCTTGATGGGTACATCTTATGTACTATACGGTCAACCTGCTCCCACAACAGCTCAATAGAGTTGAGATTTGATGACGGTGCTGGCCACTCCATTATAGACAGAATACCAGCTGACTGCTTCTTCCCTTAATAGTTCTTGTATAGTTTGGAGCTGTGCTTTGGGTCATTGTTCTGTTGTAGCAGGAAATTGGCTTCAATCAAGCACTGTCCACAAGGTATGGCATAAATGGAGTGATAGCATTCCTTCCAGGGTTAAAGATCCCTTTAACCCTGTACAAATCTCCCACTTCACCACCAACAAAGCACCCCCAGCCCCATGTCACTGCCTCCACCATGCTTGACAGATGGAGTCAAGCACTCCTCTGGCATCTTTTCAGTACAATTACACAAAATGCTTTACACACAATAAAAATAGAAATACATTAAAATAAAAATAAAAATATATCTAAAAACATATATATTATTTAAAAAAGTAAATTGAGTAAAAAGAATAAACTAAATATAAAATCACAATGATGAAAGATTCATAAAAAAAAGAGTTTTTAGGTAAGATTTAAAGGAATGCACTGACGTAGCATCTCTGACATTCTGTGGTAGGCTGTTCCAGAGTCTAGGGGCCCGTATAGCAAAGGCCCAGTTCCCTTTAGTTTTCAGTCTAGACTTTGGGACAGCCAGAAGTCCTTTTTCAGCTGATCTGAGAGGCCTAACAGTGCAGTATGGGTTGAGCATGTCACTAATGTAATCAGGTGCCAGACCATGAAGTGCCTTAAAAGGGAAAAGTGGAATTTTAAAATCTACTCTGAAATTCACCGGTAACCAGTGTAGAGCTTCCAACACTGGGGTTATATGAGACCTGGATTTAGTCCTTGTAAGACGTCTGGCTGCTGAATTATGTACCACTGGAGTTTACTTAGGGACTTATTGTTGAGGCATGTAAACAAAGCATAACAGTAGTCTAGGTAAGACAAAATTAAAGCATGTGCAGTTATCTCACTGTCTTCAAAAGATAAAACCGATTTTATTTTTGTTGGTAAAAGCATGACTGCACCAATTTTTTTGTGTTATATTCAAATTCTAAGTCTGGATCAAAGAAAACTCCCAGATTTCTGGCCACAGGCACAATATTTTCTGCTAGCTAGATCCTAGAGCCAACCATACTTCTTGCGAAATAGATGGGGGGCCAATAATTAAAACTTTCGTTTTAATTATTAAAATAATAGGCTGACAAATATCAGAAGAAACCGTTCTTTCTGGCCAATTTGAGCATGTAATAGAACCCACAAACACTGATGCTCCAGACACTCAACTAGTCTAAAGAAGGCCAGTTCTATTGCTTCTTTAATCAGCACAACAGTTTTCAGCTGTGCTAACATAATTGCAAAAGGGTTTTCTAATGATCAATTAGCCTTTTAAAATTGTAAACTTTGAATAGCAAACACAACGTGTCAAATTCTGCCGTTTCCAGCTACAATGGTCATTTACAACATTAACGTCTGCACTGTATTTCCAATCAATTTGATGTCATTTTAATGAACAAAATAATTGCTTTTCTTTCGAAAACGTGGAAATTTCAAAGTGACCCCAAACTTTTGAACGGTAGTGTATATTTTGGAGATGCAATGCCTTAATGGATAGAATGAAAGTAGAACAAATAAATAGTAGGCTAAAATTGAAGACATGCTGCAGTGATGTGTATACATTGGTTACAATTGCAAGAACATAATTTGCCACTTTCCTCAGGTTTTGCTCTATGTAAGAACCCCAGAGAACAACATGCAACATGGATGTTTGAGTGTGTCCCTTGCTCACGCTACCTCTACTGAAGGAGAAGGCCAGGGTGTTTTACGGTTTGTATCAATCCTTTTACACTCTGTCTTGCTCCTTTTTGCATATGGGCAACATTGTTTTACACCCCTGAATAGTTCAAAGGGTCCAGAGAAGTAGCCATTTGTTATTTTGGATAAAGGCATGTTAAGACATGATAAAAACATGACTTTCATCCTGTTTTTAAACATTGCAACATTGATGGATAAGGGCCCTCCAGTGTGTTGAGGGTTAGGGCCTTTAGACTTAAAGGGAATTTGCTCCCACCTTGTGGATGTTAGCTAAATTACAGCAACAGCGCATTCAAACCTACTCTCCCACACTAATTTCACTTTCGTTTTTGGTCAAAATCAAAAACTGTATCAAATACAGTTTTGGATATTTAAAAAATAATTTAAGTGCTTGTTTTCTCACTTGAATAGAAATTGAGTGAACTGAGGGAAGATAGAGGGATTTGATTTGCACTCTATATTCTGTTGCTCTATTGTAGAAAGATAATTAAGTGTGAGCATTAGTGCCGCCAGTGGAAGACAGGAAAACTGCCACTTTTCCATTTGACAATGAAGTATAGTGCACCTTCTGTTGACCAGTAGAAATTCAACATTTTAGGATTTACTCTTGAACGCAGCCAAAATCAATTCTGGTGATTAAATGTTGACAAACACTATAATGACACTATTACTGCAGAAATGTGATAACATTTTGACATATTACAAAGCAGGAATTCTACAAAACGCCCCTTTAATATCACTAAAATTTAACCAATTTGTGCTTCTCAATGAGGAGACATTCTCTGGTAGATATTTTCATATTCTGCCATTGCAATCTTATGCAAAGAAAAAAATCTTCATTCGTATAATTTAATGTATGAAATACTATAATTATTCTGTAACTACAGATTATTTTTCACATCATTTCTAGTGTTGAGTCTGGATAAAGTACTAATCAGTTCACATTCTTTTGGCCAGGAATTACAGTCAGTATGCATTTCCCTTTTCATTGCATGAGAGGGAAGGTTGTGTGTAGCATCTCTAAGCTTACATAACCACACAGCCTCTGCAAAGTTTGGAGGGGGGTCCATGTCTTCCTTTTTAGTCATCCACAACTCTTAAGACGATAAGAAAAACTGAACAAAAGCCCAAGAAAAGTGGCACTGGATCAAAGAAAATAATATCTAAATGGTGGAAATGAATGTCTTGCAATTAGGCAGGCGACAAGGATGGTTACACCATTTGAAAACTCCAGGCCTGGTTCCCAGTGACCCCTCTGTGAATGAAAACAACAGTTCACTGGAAGCAGCGAAGCAGTGCTGTCCCCCATTTCATTGGTCCCTGAATAGCTCCCACACAAAGCATATCATTCTTCGCCTTCTAATTGCCAAATGGAAATTGTTTCAGTCTGCCTCTCACCCCTAGCGTCCCCAGGAATATAGTGCATTGTGAACAACCCTTAATTATTAAACTGCCTGGTGAATATGTGTGCGAATTTAAGGCTCATGTGTAGAATCCTCATCGTGTCAATAGGATTATATGGATCTAGGCATTCCATAGGCTAAAGGTTTAGTGTATGTTACTGCTCCATGCACTTCAAATCAATACTGTACAATGGACTTATATAAGGCTCAAGCTATGACACACAGAATGCTTCCAGACTCTGTCATGTAAATAGCCTCTGAATGTCATTATCTTATATAATTTCAGAGCCTTGGTTTTAGGAAACTGTATCTGGGCCACAAGACACTCCATCTGCTGTGATGAGGCCAAAAGGCTTGAGATGACACAGGGAGTCTGAGGCAGGGATTAGTGGGCACCCATGGTCTGTGGTGGAAAGAGATTACAGGACAAGAGTGCTGAACAGGATGAGCACTGGTTCAAGCGTCTGTTTAGATCTTCACCAACAAACAGTAGGTCTTCAAAGCCCACCAAAAATATTAAGAAATAGTAACATAAATTAATACTTGGTTTCAAAAATAACTGGAGTGCAGATTTTGAAACAAGGGACAGAGAGATGTTTTTTGTGTGTCAATGTTTGTCAGCAAGGAGATGTGTATTCCAATGCACTCAGCATATCGCACGGTATCATATCTCAACCCCAAACCTCCCCTGCAGGAAAAGACCTGACCTCTGAGTTCGTTGACTCAGCACCTGAAGATGATGCACGAATACCAAGGACAAAGCAGTGTCAATGTATGCATACTGTACAGGACTCCATTGTTTTGAACCACTGACAACCACATACTGGTGATTTCAGTGAACTGGGAAATGATGCAGAACACAGTTCCTCAACATATTATGATTGGGCCAAACAGTTTAAAGGGCCAGTTGCTACATATATTTTCCGCTATCATAATTATATACAGCCTATTGATTCTTGAAAAATATAAAATGTCAATGTATCATGAGCTAAATTCCACTGTTGTATCCCATCAGAACACCAAAATATAATAATATAGATTGTTTTACTCCATGTTTGTAAACAATGTAAAATTATGGATAGAAAGTCCTTACAACATAGCTCTATCTAGGATTTTAAGAGCAGTCACATTTATCCAGGCCCATTCCTTTGCTTTTTACCAAAGCAGTTGGGGTGACGGGTTTGTTATTGTGTGTGTGTGTGTGTGTGTGTGTGTGTGTGTGTGTGTGTGTGTGTGTGTGTGTGTGTGTGTGTGTGTGTTTGTAATAGGGATTCAGAGCAAGTGGGTGGGGGTAAGGAGATGGGGGTAAGGAGGTGGAGAGGGGCTTAGATGTCCTTCAGTTAAACCAGTGAGTAACTGGCGCGCGGCTCCTGTGTTGGGGAGATCAGCACACAGCCCGAGGTAAGAGCTGCGTAGAGTGATTCGACGACGATTCCAACGCGAAGAGACACGTCGCACAAGACCAAGCAGAATCAATAGTAAAACAGTTTCTCACACAGACAGGTAAGGCGTGCCAGGATTAATGTTTTTTTCCGATAGTGGTGGAAAATAAACAAATAGAAAAAACTACGCAGTTATGATCTGTTCTGTTGTTTACTTAAAAATATTACTATTCACGTTATTTTGTTTCCAGCTACTCAAACGATTGGTTGAGTCAGGTTTTGTCATCGTTTTACTGTAAGAATGAGCATCATATTTGCATGATTGTAGCTGATGTGGTCTCACAGGCGCATGGCTACAGAAATAAGTATACTGTATCTAACAAAGCGATATTGTAAATCGATTGTTCTTGTATACGTTATAGGACAAATCCGAAAGTGTTTGTAACTAATTTTATATTAAACTGAACTTTTACGAATTGAAGGTCATATCGAAATGCCGTATTTAAAATATAATCAGCTGTTATGCATGCTTGGAGTTATCGTAATGTTTAACAGGCTGAAAATCATTACAACAATCAATCCTTTAGTCTCGATATTTTCCTTTGCTGAAAAGGCTTGTGATTTAATATCTGTATGTCATGGACAGACTGAACAAATTGTGTGATCAGTGTGGTATGATCCTACTGTGTTTCGATATAAACATTATCTTTAGAGCTATTGGCAATAGGTTTATATTGAAATGTCACATTATTTTGAAACATGTTTTGACAAAATACTGTATAGCTCACTGAACTTGCTTTTCTCCCCCTCCACTGTCCAAGGTACTGATTTGAGCCAGGTGACTGCAAGGATACCAGGTTGAAGACATGTCTTTCACGTCAAACTCCCTGCCATTGGTCTGCGCATATTTGATGGCTGCCCTAATTGGTCACGTTTTGTGTTTGGATGGGGCATGTCTGCAGGATGGTAGACAGAAGGCCACGCCCAGCCCGGAACCTCACCTGAAAGAGTGCACAATCTATGCTGAGAGTAAGCAAGAACATTTTAAAGACATGAACATGTGTTGTCAAACCATGATAAGGAGAAAACCATTGTTGGAAGTTTGCTATATTTTGATCCACTGTCCTCCTATGAGAGACTCTTTCCAAACCCGATGGTTATTATCTCTCCATACCTGTTCTTTCATCAGATGCATGTTGTTCAGAGAATGACATTCAGGATCTCAGTCCCACGGCCAATGAGAAGAACAACCCCTGGGACAAGTGTGGTAAACTGAGCCCGACGTAAGTCTAAAATTTACATCCAGTTTTGATAAGGACTTATCTCGATGTCTTACAGAGACACTATAATTGCACTGCTAGAGCCAAGAGAGTTACGTGCAGTTGTCCATTCTTTCTTTACAACTGTCTCTTTGTCTCTAGATGTGAGGGCTATCTGAAGCGCCTGGCCTGTTTCTACCGCTGTTCCCCTGATGCAGCCCGCTGGCCACACCCTCGCCGCCGGTCCGCCATGCAGGCAGTCCCCCTGTGCCACAGCTTCTGTCGCGACTGGTGAGCGCGCTGCTTTAACCGAGGTTCCCAATGCATACTGCAAGTTATTTAATTATTATTAAAGTAAAATTAAAAAGATGCTCTTATCCAGGGTAACTTGCAGTAACACGTATTATTGGGTGAATACATTTAGTAGCTTTAGTTCTTTAAAATTATTACTTCCTTCGTACGAGGGAAGGTTGAAAATGTAGCCAGGGGACGGGTTTCATGGATCCACAGAGAGTGCGGATACCCATTTAATTTCCCATTCGAAAGACGACAGAACAATGTCCCCTTTACCACAGTATACGGCACTGGGATTTGATATTTACAACAGAGGGAATGTGTCCCCTATGGGACTTTCTGCACCACTTCCCTCAACAGGGACTAGGACTAACCCTGCTTAGCTTCAGAAGTCGAGCCAGCAGTGGGATTAGAGTGGTATCCTGTTATGCTCATCACATCCTCCATAAGTACCAAACTTTAATCTGTCATCTGGTCACTGCTAACTTTTCTTTTTCTTCAGGTATGAGGCCTGCCGGATGGACATGACCTGTGCTCGGAACTGGGCCAGAGACCCCCGAGGACAGAATTGCACTGGGAACTGTGTGCTGTACCAGCAGGTAAGCTGTTGTTTACATGGTCCAATTTGATGGTAGTTAGCCCTTTTGAGTGGGCTGTAATGCTTTCTTGACCTAGGTTTTTATATGAATAAATAGTTTTTGAATTAAAACACACTTTTTATTTTGAAAATAGATGTTTTGATTGAAAGATTAACTTCATTGAATCTATAAGGTACTGCTGTGTGTTTTATCCAGCATGAAAGGGATGTAGAAATAAACAAGTCTAGCATGCAGGTGTAAGGTGGGT